>JARJDR010002796.1:0-11170 GCA_030264135.1 Myllaena sp. GC000078
CCTTATCAAAGACCCTATTCGCTAGTCTGAATGAGGTTACATACCGAATGTTCATAGATTCGCTCCCAGCTATTATCATATAGATAACTTTTGTTCAATTTTAATGACTTTAATAGTTTACCGGCTGACCACCGGCAGATGATTAAACTATTAGGTTTTGTTCCATTAATTTCACATTTCGCACAGAAAATTCCAATACGCTTGCGAGAACAAGAGAACAATCCCAAAGTTTTTGCGACATCATATTTTCAGCCAGCTGTACGTAGACGTACTTTCTACTTGATGTAATGGGCAAAAGTTTCGAAAGCATTAACCCAGAAACGCGACCGAGGACATTTAAATAACTGTCACCCCTTTCTCAAATGAATAAAAATACGCCGACATTTATTCTAATTCGAATAAAAAACAAATACTGTTTGCTGCCGTGTATCAGCATGCGTTAGGCGAACCGCATATACCTACAAATCGAATTAATTATCCCTCGAAAAGCGATGGCGATGGCGGTTCGGATTGTTTAGCATTTTTTCTTCCGCCGGATCCTTTTCCAGATCACCCGCCATCATACACGCAAGGAGGTCCTTCTGGCCGTTACCCAAAATTTGCGGGGGCTCTCGTGTCCGGTTTGTACATGCGGTAGGTGTAACGCGAAAAGGACGCGCCCGGCGAAATGTGATTAAGTTATCCTTTTGTTTTGCCGCCACTTCCCACCCAGCCACTGTCAGCTCGTGTCCATAGAGACACGCATCTACCTCCGACCCAACCCACCCACTTCGCGTTTCTAGTGGTTGGCCACACCACCCTCGGCTGCCCATGCCCTCTCTCGTCATAATACGATTCGCGAGGAAGGACTGGACGGGACGGACTCGGACGGTAGGAAAGACACGTCGCCAAAGAAGCGTCCATGAAACACACACACCCTCACGTATTATTTTGAAATAGGTTGGTTAAGCCGGGACCCGGCTCACACCTATAATTCCGGCGCACGTCCTCTTCTCTTCACCGCTGGCGCACGAATCACGAATGTAAGTACACAAACAAATATGGCATTGTGCGCAAATTGCGTTATTGTGTAGTGTGCGTGTGGGGAAAGAAGTCGAAATTACGTTCGTGGCATAAATTGGATAACGCCATGGTGCGTTGGATGAGGTGACGACTCACCAAAATCACAAAAAATTGCACGAGTGCACTAACCTTACTCAATCTGAATCGAATTTAGTTCATCCACACACCAGCGGCTTTTTGGAAAGCTAGATGTTTTTGCATTTTGACCACGTAGTAACGAGGGAAAGCTGCCGCACTAAACAACCATATTAGGAAGCATTCCATCGCGGCTATTTCCACCTCTGCGTGCTCGGTGTGTGCAACTACCTCACAATCCTGCTGTGGATGGATGAACACACGTCCGGGAAAAGGAATAAGAAGTCAGGAGCAATTCTTTGGGGTAATGAGCGGATCGAATATTTAGAAACGGTGCAATTTCTCACAAGGCGCTAAATACAAAGTAACTCGACCTGCTCAACGCACTATATATTCAGGGCAGGCAGCGAGTGGATGGCGAGTCTACGAGATGAAGAAAACAGCGTGCGCCCGCCGCGCCGGCACGTTTCAATAAATAGCGAACGTGTTCGTTCGACTTTGCCAGGTGTTGAATGACAAAGAGCATTTTCCGATCCTAGCAAAAACTAATCCTTTCAGCATTTCATCTCAAAAGTAGGCTGATTGTGAGTATAGTAATAATTATCGCCTGCGCAGATAATAGGTAATAACGTCTTAGTAGGAAATGAATAGGAAGGTGGTGCAAGGATGTAATGTATGTATGAGGGCGGTGATGCGAAAAGATATACGCCATGCCGGTTTGTGCCTATGTCAGCAGGCGCCTACCTCCCCAGCTGCGCATCCTTTGGCGAAGGATTCGCGTTCTTTCCAACAGTTTGATTGATTCCATATAATTCTCTCTCGCCCATGCGCGCCGTGTAGAAAACGTTTAGAAAGGCGTCAGCGTCGAGCGCTGCCCGAAGTTATGTACGGAGCGGATAGCTTCAGATGGATATGTGCGATTTATGCTGCTGCATGAATGAATCGCAGCATATATGTGCCAGGCGCCCGGCGCTGGCCCGATATTGCTACACACAGACAGCATGCGTTCGTTCGTTCGTTCCTTCGTTCGTTCGGTTAACGGATATGATGAATTCAGTTGATCCCAACATCTATCCAGGTCGGCGTTCAATAGGTCGCCGCGTTAGTGTACCCACCCCCCACATGATGCTCACTTTTGATTCATATTTATTGACGGACCCGCGAGCGGAATCGTTTCATTCTATACATCTTGCACGTATAAATTCGAATCGATTTCCACTGCGTTGTCTTTTATTATTAACTATATACGAGTAGGAAGGTGGATGGGTTTTGTGTTCCAATTGGAAAAAACTACCCCAACACAATAGCTTTGTGCTGCATTGCGCTGTCTGTCACTGGTCGGCTCTACGTTTCCATTCATCAACGTTGGCGCGCAATTACGACGCACTCTCATATATTCCGAACCGCCCCCGATGACGATATTCGCATTTCATTGCACACTGCACACTTGAAAACGTTAATTGAATTAAATTCGCGATAAATGCGCACGTTTGCGCGTCGACTTTTCATTGGCATCACCATTCCGCTGCTGGGAAGCTGATGAGGATGACTACCAGGGCGCGCATAAAATTCGAAAGCATATATCAATCGGTGTGGCAGCGATGATATGTATGCAGGCGCGTATGATAAATCGAATTAATTTATCAGTTGCTATTCATACGCGGCGCCCGGTGCCGTTGCGCGCCCAAGTTTGTTTATAATCAAAACATTTGTGCATCCCACCGAGTGCGCAAAGCGATGGCTTTAATTAAATGATTCATTATGGGGGGAGGCCGAGTGGGCCGACCAGACCGACCATGCGACTCAATCGTCGATAATGAAATGCATACATGTGCGGCGGCAAGTATTAAATTATTTAATTATTGCGCATTGCATCTATGATTACGCACAAGAGCATTTATTTTGATGTTACGCTGTAGTAATTCATGTGCATGGAATTAATGTAAACTGCTATCGGAGCGCATTAATGCGAAAATCATCAATGCATTTTTCGGGTGTTTATTCTATAATGCAATTAATTGTTGCAAACGCGTATGATGCATGAAAAATCAAGGAATCGAAATACCATCTTCAGCATTCAACTCACGGAAATTTTAGTCATAATATAATCGTTTTATGCTCATGTACGTTCTTCCTTATAAGCTGCGATCTAGCAGCGCGAGCCGTCCGCCAGCTTCAGCAGTTTAGCAGCGAGCATATGTTCGATAAGCGAGGAAGAATAACATGCACCGCGTCGTGTGGAATATCATAGTAGTGGATGGGTGTTCTTTACTTGCACGTGCAAAGCCAGAGTGGAGGAGCATCAACAAGCCCCCTATCCTTATTGTACGCACACATCAGCGGCAAATAGTTAAAGGAGGGCAGGCGAGGTCCTTTGTTTCCGCTGGGGTAATGAACGTTCGCCGTCGCATACATAATAAATCACAACATGCCATCGCGCAGCCAGTGGACCCTCCACGACACACACACATCCCCCACCAATGCTATGTCTAAAGATTTACATGGACAATGCCGGGAATAATCCTTTCGCCGGCGGGCGATATCATTCGCATGCACACCGTTCGCTCCCGTCGCGCGTTTGGATTCTAATTTTTACCTATGGCAGATTTAGGTTCGTATCAAATACCATAAAACACTTTACTAGACTATATATTGTGTCTAAAGTACGATGTAGCTTTGGCAAGTTATTTTGCAAGTCGTAGACGATTTTTTCTATCCCCTAAGTAGGTCACATGCAATGTAGCGGACAAAGAATGGCCCTGTACACTCACTCGTCAGCCCAATTGCGAAACCAACGTCGGTGGCGGTCGTCGGCTCTTCACACTATTGCGCTTCATTCCGTGTCGCGTACGCGGTTTGACATCGCCGTTCATTATTCAACCAACCGGCTGCAGCACGTCAACCCATCTCGCATTTCTTCCTCAACGCACATATGCGCGTTGGTGGCGGGTAAGAAGTGCACTGTTGTGTCTGCCAACATTGTGCATCACGCAATTGGAAATTACCTAGGCTTTCTCAGTGTCTCCGTTCGCACGTGTGATTTCCGTCCATTGTAGTAGCTAATTAAGCTGAGTGACCTTTCCCCCTTTTTCTTCCTGACGCTGAAGCGCGCGGTTGACAAAGGAACCCGTTTGATGCATAACATTCGCAACGCACCGAAGCAATTTTCACGAGTCAAATTTTAATGACGTTAATGACTGCGTGCTTCATCTTCATACACCGCCCCATCCGGGAAACGCGGGAAAGTGTCGTCCCTTGGTCGGGAGCCCGCCCTATTCTTCCCTTGCGTGTGGTAAGCGTCGCGTTTAAATTAATTACGAAAATCGGCCAACCAAAAATAAACATCAAAACAAGCGCCACACAACTGAAACAGAAATGCGCATATTACGCATGCTACCTGCGAGGAAAATTAAAAATGCAGAAAAACGTCCCGGGCCCAAAAAGAGCTAATGAGTTCGTCACACAGTCCGCGCGTACGAATTCAATTATCCGTCGGCGCCCACCCGACTGATAATCTCAGTCGCAAAAGTTACTTTATTTCGCCCAGCCAGAACGAATTCACGAGGGCGTAATTGTCGAAGTTTCCACAAGGTGACAATTATGATGACCGTTTTTGCATGTTATTGTCGCCGGTTTTCATATCCTGCGAAATTGCTTTGCGCGCGCGCCTAACGAACCGTAGGGGTGCGAGATTGTTTTGTTATCACATTTAATCGCTGCCCTTCATGTACATAGTACTCTGCGGGACACTCTTTAATTACATTTAATAGTTTAACAATCACCGAACAAGCGCCAGCAATAATTGACCAAATTTACCCCCTTCCGATTAATTGCAATGCAATCGGATAATTGCGTATACGGTATGTACCGCAAATCAAACATTTTGACTTCTCAATTTTAATAGTAGTGCGTTGCTATCATAATTTGCAAAGCGATTAACGTCATACGCACGCAGTTAACTATCGGCAAACTCGGTAATAGCAGCGTATAGTTTAATCACATCGAAACAAATTTATGAAGCACATAATTTCATCGATTTAATTGAATCGTAAAGATCCGTGGCGGTGGCGCGGTGGGATGGTCGCCACACCCCTCTTGCCACTTTGCCAACTAATGCAGCAACTAAAATTTCACTTCAGCATTCATTAAGCACATCACGCTCGCTTCCTTTTTCGGCGCGAAAACGGCAATTTGTCTTGATTTAGCGAGTTTCGCGCTTGCCGCGTCGCCGCCGACTGACTATCGAAACCGCAGCGCGTGACACCACTACAATTTCGTCAACGCCGAACACACAATAGCTAAGCGCACCCTATATAGGGCGCGCTCGGCTTGCCGCAACACGCAACGCCCACACTTTGACTGCCGCCGTTCTCACCCACACCCCTTCTCAACGCACACGGCAAGTGTTTAATGTCGGCATTAGCGCTAAACACTTTAGCGCACTGCTACCCCTGTCTGTCTATCTATCTATCTATCCACTAGCACAGCGCAGCGCGTTCGAGATGCTGTTCGTCTCTATTGTCGCGCGAGCGCGCGCGGATCGGACGAAATCCGATTATTCTTACTTAGGGTCGCTCCACTATTAGTCATCAGTTGGAAAACAGACGCGACGCGAAATTGAATTGATACCATTCCCGAAATACGGCGCCGCAGCCATATTTCCACCACTTCTATGCGCGCGCCATTCGTCAAAAGAAATCTGTTTAGCTTGGGAAAATGGCCGAAAGAAAAATCGCGTCGAAATTGAAAAGGAGTCTCACAGGCGAAAATCGAGCACAGATAATTGATTCGCGCGTGTGTGTGTGCGGGGGCGCAGGGAAGAGTCTTCAAATTTCAATATTTCATCACAGGGCGTGTGAGGCGCGCGGATGCTGCGCGCATGAATAATTGCAATCCGATATCCGAAAAGCGATCCGGGCCTCGTAAAAGTATCCAGGTAACAAGGGCGCCGCCGCATATATGATGGCGGGCAGGCGGGCGGACTAGAGTGTCGGGCGGGCGCGGATCATTATAGTCAACCAAAAGATGAAAGAAGAAAAGCGACGAAAATAATAAGTGTCGAGCGGAAAAGACTTGCGGATGCATTTTCTTCTTCGCCTTTGCGCGTTAGTTTTTCCCACGCATATAAAAAGCCGTTTGACGATCGAAAGTCATCCACGTCGGCGGCGGCGGGGGTGATAAAATTATAGCTGCCTGCGCGGCACGAGGCACACCTGCGCACGTTTCGCAAGGCGGTAAACGGTTGTGAAAGAGGCGAAACAATGAAGCGGAAATATTAAACTTGATATATACCTACCCCACCGACGCCGACGCCGACGCCGCCACCGACGTGCGATCGGATATAAGAATGTCGACGGATATTGGATGTAGTATGGTATTGGGAAAATTTAAAAAGTTAAAACCAAAATCGAGGGGAGAAAAGGAGATTATTTGACTGTCGACTAAGCGCTATGTATTGTCGGATTGGGAGTCCTCGATACAAACGGTTTATCTCAACAACGGCCCAAAAGATGGGGGAGGACCACTCCCTTGGCGCATCTTAGCACGCACGCACGCAGGCTTTTGTTCGGGCGACAACGCTCTTCCGCTGAATTCATCCCCTATGTCCACACACCACACACATTGGACGTGCAACGAATTCGCAAAATGCATTGTAAACAAATTCTCGTATTTCCCGCCATCGATTTGTTAAATAAACTATCACATCAACAACTTTATAGTCCGTTTCAATTGTCCTTACTCAAACACGAGACATGCTTTCGCTTATTAGTTCATATTTGCGCTAGTATTATTCGGATGGAGACACTTTGAATGCCAACATAGTAATCAACCGAATGCCTAGCTAGCGCACGATCAAATGCAGTCGCACACCCGACTGCATTCCTTATCATTCCGAAACTGCGCGCGTAATAAGCTATTACGGTGGTAGCGCGGCGCTGAAACACTAACAATGCGCAATTTGATCATGTGAGAGGAGCAAGACTCAGCGCCGCGTGTAATTGCACGTATTTGTGTTTGGCGCCGAGGCGAGATCCGGGCGTACGCCAATTCTAATTATAACGAGCGCCTCAGCCACCTGCCCACCAACTGAAAAACGAAACATCCTCCATATCCCTTGCCCGGAATGCTAAGAGCCATACATATATGTGTGTCCATCAACGTGGTGCGGCTTGGGGTGGATAGAACAATGCCCGGGCACACCCCCCACACACGCTTTACTATATTCCTGCGCGCCCCAGCGACCGCCCAAACGAATCCCATTACTGGGCGTAACTATGCAAGGCACATAGTTGCTTAAGCAGTATGTGTGTGCGTGACTGCCATTTGCGTGGAGGCGCCGGTCGTTGCAGAATGCCCTTAAAACTAAACTCCCTAATATGAGGGCGTGGGTGGATGGGCGTAGAGAATGTGTGTGCTGGAAATATGCGTAACTAATTATGCTGCGCCGCGGCGGTGAAACTATGCTCCAGGTTCGCGCCGCCTGCAGTTACACACAGTCATCGCCCGCACGACGTCGACGTCGACGGGAATCCTTTTGGGGAATGCTTCCCCGTTTCTTGGCAGCGTCTACACGTGCAAGCGCCCTCGTCGTGTTGGGACCCAATATATTTTCCAGGGTATATATGCGAATTTACCGCCGATTAATAATTCGTAACAAAATGGTTGGGACTCTGGGTAAATGCTGCCTGCCTGCCTAACTCGTCTGCTAGCGCGCGCGTGCGCCAAAAGGCAAATGTCGTTATAACTAATTGGGATTATTTGTTATTAGGAAATCAGTGTTGAAGGCGCACTGCGGCGTCCTTGTTGACTCCATCCCGTAGGGGGCTTAGACTGTCTACAACCTACCGGCGCGGCGGCGCCCCCGATTTAACTCAAATTTGTTAATTTGCTGCTCACACACGCACACGGCATCCGTAATTCAGCGCTTCTGGGGAAATGGAGGCGGCAACACGTGCACGTCATGCAGGCGAGCGCGTTTCTTGTTTTATTAGATTAGCGCAAAATCGTTCACCGCCGGCGATGGCTGCGTGTGTTTCCGAGTCGTTGCCGAAAAGCGTTGCCTCGCTCGATTGCAGCAAAGATGGGGTTGTTGTGCCGGGCGAGGATGCCTGGCATCGACATTGATTGAGAGGTAAATATCTCGTGGTGGATGCAGCTACTCCTATTCTACCCCTTTCACGGGTGGCTCTCTAGACAGGGTGCGATGTCAGACACAACTCACACAAAGATTTCGGAAATTCAAGAAAACTTGTTAAGTTTTCGGTTGCGACCTTGGCCGTCATATTTGTTGTTGTAGCAAAAGGGATGATGAAATTGCTAATACATGACATGACATAGGTAAGTTCAAAACTCAGTGTCTGCATACAAATCCGATGGGCTGCCGACATGCCAACGTGCTAAAACGTACACCAAACGCTGCATACTAAAAACGTGCCTCGGGCGCGGTGAAGATACTCCACTCACTCGCCGATCGGCAACGATCGGGCGGTGAGGGTGGCGATGGTTGGTTGGCTCGAGGGCAACACGGTGGCGGTGGCGAGGACATGCGACGCCAACGTCGCGCTAATATTAATTCCAATATCTACACCTCAACACCATCGGCATCGAAACTAAAAATAATTTTGGAACCTTCGTCGAAGTCTGGGCTCTGGGCTCTGTCTCTATCCTAGCCGGGCTCTGACGGATGGTTGCCGGGGCGCAAAACGTCGTCCTGACCAGTCGATATTGCTGGTGCCATTCTACTCCTCCACCCCCTCATCACAGCATCGATGCGATGCAATGCGATGCCTTGACTTACGACGCCTGTGTGTGAGTTGGTGTGCGTACGACTGAAAGCGGCCCGCCGATCGGAGGAATTTTAATATCGGCATTCCACCACCAGCCAGTGGGGCGGCTGGCAGGATCGTTGGCAAGCTGGGGTTGGGTGCGGGTGATTCTCGCTTTTAGGATGTTGGCGGGTGTTGGAAGTCCGTACGCCTCTTCGTTTTTCCTGGCGCGCCATAAGTAGAATGTCAGACTTGCGGGCGCCCTCCATCATCGTTTCGTCGCGTCGCGAGCGGTAATGGGCGGTTTGTACTTTACGCATAAAATGGATTGGTAAACAATGTGGTTCGAATAAAAATCCCGGTTTATTACGCCGGCGCCGGGGCCTTAATTTCGGCCGTGTGAAGTGCAAATTGTTTCGTAACGAACGCATTTGTTTCGCCTCGCGGGCGCCCTAATTTATTCCCTTTCTATTGCGCACACCGTACATTTATTAACTCGGTATTAATCTGGAATTGAGTTCGGAACTTTTGTTTTGTCCGCCTTTAAGCAGTTTATTTATTCAACTGTTGAATGCGGCGGCCACCGTAGTAATTTATCTCGGTTTGTACAACTTTTTCGTCCGTGTAAGAAACCTTCTAAGCTCTCCAAGAAAGCTTTATATAACTTGTGTAAACATCGAGTTATATATGAAAGAAAAAGGAATTGTGTGGCTATTGGTTCACGCTCTATAGACTTCTAAATAGCGTTATTTTTTAAGATAGTAAATTTAAGTTTGATAAACACCACAAAGTACGCAATCATAAAGAAAATTCAACTTTTTCAATACCATTAGAAGAGAGCAAGGTCTCAAAAAGGATAATTCCATAGACCACTTCAAGAGCGCTAGCCCGTGTATTACATATTGATAAAAATAAACTTCGTAGCGTGAGCAAACACACTTGGAGGCTACGTGCGAAAAACACAAACGGTTTTTCCACCAAAGCAGTTTTCATTTTCTTTGCCAGGTGGCTCAGTGCTAGTTTTACGATCGTCAAAAACCATTTTCGGTGAAAATAAGAACTCTAAATGCAAACTGGTGCTGTTTGTAAACCGAAAGCGAAAACGGCGGCGGCATGTTTTATCTCCGGTCTCCAGGGAATGTGTGTGTGTGTGTGTGTGTGTGTGGTGGCGGATCGGTTAATGTATGCCAAGGCACGGTCAGCTGCTTGCCGCCCCCGCCTATCCGTTGACAGCCGCGCACCCAAAAAAGCCGCGGTTTTGGAGATCCCTTCTAATGCTCTCACCCACTACTTTTCGACGAGTTTCGAATTAAAACAAAAACCGCCCGCAGCTGATTGTGAGAGCGTGGTGGATATGTTTATATGCAGAATAGATTCATGCGTGCGTGCGTGCGTGCGGTTCACCGGGCGCAATTGGATTTTGCTGTTAATTCGTCGTCCTGCCTGTGTGCACTTTTCACATCACGGGATTTTATCGGATGAAACTGGCAATTTGCGACTGGATCTAGACCTAGTTAACTTAAACAACGTATATACACTTTATTTACATTACCTGCGGCGATCTGATTACACCGTGCATAAGTGATTTTATATGCTTACTATGTAGTCACTTTGGGGTTTTTCTCCAAACTCGTTTTTTTATATTTAATATAATAAAATGATTACATATGATTGAGCGCTCGTAAACTACAAACGCACAACTTTCCCGAAATAAAATCAAGTAATTGTGATGACTGTAAATCATTTGGTTGCGTAGAAAAACAATTTCGACTTGTTTATAATAGTCATAAAGATATAAAATGCAGAAACATCGTGTTTTAGCTCAAATACTGTAAATTTTTGCCAGTGACGTCATTCCAAACAGCGTTCTAACAATGAAAAATAGTTTTCAACGCGCCAGCATTATGAAGATGATGATGATCATGATGCGAAACGCACAACGCACACGTACCCCGAAAAAAGGACCCACAATAAAAAGTCCTGCGTGCCGAAACGTGTGCCATTGCCAACCATGCCAACGATTACCGTCGTAGCTCATCTTCATCTTGAATGACATTTATTCGTCATTTATTATCATCGCGTATAGGAATAGTGCGTCGTAAAATGTCGCACACAGTGACACTTTTAAAAGTCTATAATAAAAAAGCCGTCGGTGAAAAACTTTTGCGATATTTCCATATACTTAACCAACTCTGTTAAAAAATCTTCAAGGAGGAGTTTAATGCTTCTTGCATGGTTGTTTAGGTAAGGTAGTAAACAAAGGGTTC
>JARJDR010002798.1:0-17357 GCA_030264135.1 Myllaena sp. GC000078
TTTCTGCAATTCATTCCAAACCTGCACCGTCATGCATGCGGCATCTGGCATACATCATCTATTCAGCCATATTGATTATAATGGTGTCCCTCTCAAAATCAGAAGACAATTACCAGACCTCCGACGTGGTCTCGACAGCAGCGCAACGCGCCAAAGCCATCGCCTTCCCCTACTGACGCACAACTACTGACAATACGGCCCACCGGCGGGCATGCAGCTGTTGGCTGTTTTTTGTCAACTGCACCTTTCTTATCTGAATGCATACCATCACCGCCGCGACTTTAGGGTCGAGGTGAGTAACAATGGTTATTGATTTTCTTGTTCAAACAAACCACACTCGCCCACACATAAGCGATGTTTTTAAAAAGGGGGATTAGCTTCAAGGTTTTGCCAGGCTCGTGGCTCGTGGATAAAATTACTTCACAAGAAAGACATTTTACTGTATCAAACGTTAAACGTATTATTTAATGAAATTGCATTTGTTGCGGCCGCATTTAAATTTGAATTACATTTTCGTTCATTGTAATGTTCAAAAACAAGTTGAATCCTATTACATTTAATATTCTGCTGTAACATTTGACAAAGTGCAACAATATAATTACTTAGCAAATATTGAAGAGTAGAATGACACCAACTTTTCTTCTTTGTGTTCAATTTCTTTGCAGGAAGATATGATTGAGGAGAAAGTGGATGTGCCTGTGTGAGGGGTACTCGAGAGGCAGAGCAATGCATTCGCAGCTTCAATAATAAAGCTGTCCGTTTGCGATTCTAATCTTTTTTGGTTGCGGCAATGGCAAAGTAGTAGTGTTGGAAATGTAATTGCTTGGTGCTTGGTCGGAACAAATGATCGATGAGCCATTCCACGCACGCCCAACTGGCGCTGGCGCTAAGATAAGTTCGGGGACTTGGGGATTTCCATCCAGTTCAACATATCCCTCCTCCCTTGCCCCCCAAACGGGTCGACTATGTTCTTTTCCGCCCTACGCTCCCAAAAATGTGCGATAGCTGCTGTGTGGAGTCTCTCTGCATGCAAATTAGCCGTTCATTTTCATAGCGCGATTGTGTATGCATGAGTATGCGAGTGTGTATTTAGAAAGTCAGATTAATCAATCAATTATTAACTAACTGTATTGGTTAGCGCCGCATTTGCATCGAATGCAGAAGGACAGACCGGGATCAGCGCGGCTTTTGTAACAAGGATTGAACAAACGAACTTTGATAACGTCGCACGCCAGCCCAACTACTAGTGTTGTTTTCCCAGGCGACAGGCAAAGAGGATTGCCAACGCTTTCCACCCCGTCGCAAAGCAGACAAGCAAGCCAGCAAGCAAGCCACCTTCAGTGTAGCGTGCATGCAAATTCAATGTCTGCCTGTTTTTCCGATCGATTCGCTTGTGTCTCGCCATCGCGCCAGCAGCAAATTATAAAGACACAACGAAGGCAATTTCTAAAGACTAAAGTAATAGAAATGATATTATGAGGAAATTTAATTCCCGTCTTTCATATCTCCTATATCACTCAGTACGCGGCGCTCACTCGCTCACTGTGGTCCTTTCATTAACCAACTTTTACCCATGCATTTTTGTTCCGTCGACAAAGCGCACGTCGCGTCGCGTCGCGGAGCAGTGCCCATTGTGCGGTTTTTCCATTATAGCTCTAATAACAATTTAGACTCTTCGCGGGCTCTCAGTCGCTTTCACTCGCTGTGCTCGCTGTCGTTGCCGTTATTCATTCCGCACAATAAACGAATTCAAAAGGGTCGTAAAAATGTTGCGCCAAAAAAAAAAAGGCAAGGACAAGTGCCAAAGACATGGAGATGATTTTGTTTTGCGTCGATTGCGTCGCAAATCTATCGTCGGCGCATACGTATCGCACATAAATCATTGTATCGCATATGTTTGCAACGACCGGTTGCACTGCAGCAATAAACTGATATTAAAATCGCACAAGTCAAACACTGAATCAAAGAGCCTGCTGCTGCGTTGTCGGTGGGTGATTTATCATTGTTTTCAAAAGGATTATTATTATTTCGTTTCCGCGCTCGTGTTAGCAGCGAAAGTTATCGTGCGAGACGAAAACTGTGCGCTTATTAAATTTCGACAGCAAAATCGGAGACACAAGAGAAAGGGAATGGATGCGAGGAGATTATTACAAAACACAGCTTGGGCCGGATTATTGATTGCCTGACAATATTTCTCTTCGTCTCTGAGTTTGGATGCTTGCTTGCTTGCTTGCTTGGAAGCGCAGCAATGATTAAATTAATGAGAGAAAAAAAGTTAATTAAAGAATTTTCGTGGCTATCTCTGTGATGTTGGCGTAATCCACTCGACTTGATCCTTCCGCCATGCGGGCGGGCGGCAAAAAAAAACCATTAAAATTTTCTGAAACACCACCACCACCACAGTTACGAAAGTTATAAATTCCAATTAAAAGTTTCACTCTTAATTTGCAGTAATCAATTAGCGTGTGTATCATTGCACGAATCAAAAAATAGTCGTAGGCGTTGCGGTGGTATGCTGATGGCTGATATAATTCCCCAATTCCCCGATCCTATTTCATCGGGCGCGCGCGTGAAAATCTTCATCAATCACTTACCTTTCACGACGTGCGATGCGCCCGCCTCCCCCCGGAAAAAAAAGGGCCAAGAGAACAGAGAAAATGGGTCGATCTCTCATATTTTAACATCGCATCGCATCGCATCGCACTAATGAAACGAATTGCTCCGGCGCGCGGGCAATTGGTAGAAAAATAGCCGCCGGAAAACATATTGCAAATGCTATCAAAAGCAAACCCGTGCCCGAAGAAGAGGAAGGAGGAGGAAGAGGAGAATGGGTGTAAATTTCGCACCTGATCGAAGATCAATGAAGCTTCTTCTCCTCCTCCTCGAGCATCCGGTTTGCGTGGTTCTGCGGCTACTATACAACAGCAGCGGGCGGAAAATGGGTCAAGCACATAGCGCGCGTCGCGCACACACGTTATAGTCCGATAGCAACGCCAACGCCGATAGTAAAGACCCTTCCCCGGAAGTGGAAGATAAATTGGAGGATAAAAGTTTAGTGTTTCATAATTCTGATCAAACTCCCATAACTTTGCCCCCCTACGTCGCGTCGCCGTCGCGGTGGAAGCAAGTAAATAAATACAAAAATTCAATTGAATTATTTATTGCTCATTTTCACTTAAATATAAACCTAAATGTTAACAATAGTTTTATACTAACTTTGATCAGTTGTGCAGATCCATTCTAACCGCACTTGAAACATAAAAAAGATTGTAAGTTTATTCTCTTGGGTGTAAAGACGAAGCAACAACACCAATCCCAATGCGATCTGTAGTAAGTATCCAATTGTCAACGTCGTTACCAATTCGGTGAACCTCTCACACAGGGTTTTACTGTGCACGGTTAACCTTTGGTTAAAGTTTATGTATTAAAGTGTTAAGGATTAAAGTGTTGATGCAATTTATGCGGTTTTGGTTTAACTATTCCGGGGAGTCCGGTTAAACGCGCCATATGGATTAAATTATCAAACAAACGTCAAAATCATAACGTGTTCTAATTTTACGTCATGCAATTCATTAAATTCATGGATGATTCCTTGTTTGACAAAAATTTAGATGTACTAAACGTCATTTGACAAGAAATTGAAAGCAAGAATTAAAACAAGCGACACACTTGTCGAATTGAGCGATGATAGAGAGCGGTATCCACGTAACTGAACCGGCCACTGAACAACCCACGGTTTTGGATGAAGTTAACCCAAAGTTAATCGTGCACAGTAAAACCCGGTGTCAGGGAGCTGCAAGTAGAAATTTGTTAAAATTAAAGGCATTCAATTGATGATAATGAAACTGCAGTTCGATAAATTAAAAATTCCAATAACCTGGGCACGTGCATTGCAATGCGTGTCGCGTGACACGTGATCCGCAACCGCAATTAAAGGCGCGCAGACATGCCAAACATTGCCAACCGCAGCACCCGCGGAATGCTGTAATACAGCAAACGTGCGCGCGATTGTCATTAATGAAAATTCTTTTCACGTCATTATCCTCTGCCTCTCTTCCCCCTCTTTGCGCTTCCCTTTCCTTGAAGCGAGATGATGAGCGCATACTTGAAGTTGGGCGCCGGATAATGTATTCGCGCGTAACTCAACAAGTTTTGAAGCAAAACAGAGTGTGAGACGGGGGGGTCAGCAGCGCAGGAGGAGAGGAAACTTGGGTTATTCCGCATATAAAGTAGGTTTCAAATGAAGTCTGGTCGACGCGCGATGCGGTCGGCCGAGGGGTCGAGGGGTTGGGTAAAATTATTGCTCGGAATGGCGTTATTGAATTCTTTGCGCCATATTGAAATAAGGTTATCATAATAATAATATACTTGTCATTGTTTACGCGTTGAAAAGCGTCAGGGAGATTATCCTCGCCCGCTGCGTGCCTTGCTGCGAATGGCGGAAATTAAACTTTTTGCGCTCCCAAAAATTAATAAGTATTTCAAATTACAACACTCCCTTGAGCTGGAGGAGAGTAAGGATAGGATGGATCGTAAAATATTGATATATCTTTGATGGGCTCGTAAAATCCACATCTTGCATATCAGAGCCCTAGTTTTCCAAATGCTGCAATTTATTACGGGCGTCCCTGTCAACGCGGGGGGAATAGTTTCAACATTGGCCATGACCCGACCGACGCCACCCCGAGTATAATACTTGTACGTATATAGATATAGCAGTCTTTGCGCTTTGCACACAAAACAAAAAAATATAAATAAACTTGATGTTATTCTTCATCCATCCATCCATCCAACCATCCAGCCGCTTCCGTAAATTGTGTTTATTTTCGGGACTTTACAATTTTTATTCATTCAAGAAATGCACACGCGGCCTGCAGCAGCATCATCCGCGCTGACGGTTTGTGGGTGTGTGGGGATGGACTGGCAGCACGCTTCAGGTCTTCTTCTGCTTCTTCCCCAGCTTCATGAATTTATGTATACATCTTTTCGGCGCTGCGAGCTGCGCGAATTTATGTTTTCGCGTGTTTATTTATGGTGATAGATGTCGAGGAGGAAAGGTGATGTCCGTCGTCGGCACATGATAAATTCACAACGAAAACATTTATTGGAGTGAAGGGCGAAAAGAAAATGATTTAATTGCTTCCAGCAGGCGATAAGAAGATTGTGCGTTTAACACATTCATGCCGACAACGAGCACTTGGCTCTTGGGCTAGTTTTCCTCAAATTCACATTTCCGAGATGGAACATTAGCGCGCGCGCGCGCACTGCGCGTCACTTTTTATTGCCGCCGCCGGCCGTCATAAATCATCCCCTACGCCGCCGCCGCCGCCGCCGCCATATTTGTCCCGCGTGCTGCTGCTGCTGCACTGGGGAAATATGCGAACAGTTTGCATTCGGAGCATCGTTTGCAAAATGATTAATGAATAACTTGTGTGTGCGTTTCATTCGTTCGCGTCGGCGTCGGCGTCGGTGGGTTGTAAATGCGTTAATACGCAGAGCGGGGCTTTGTTTTGCCATCGTAAAGTTTCGCACGACCGAGAGAAAAGGTTATCTCTCGGGCGAGGAAATTAGCAAGTCACCCCAAACTACTTTATATAATTTAATAATTAACAACATATCGTCCAACGCCATCACCGCAACAATAACCTCGTATTGCGTCGCGTCGGGTCCGCAATTGCAATCACTATCATCGTTTCAATTTCTTCCTTCCATCATCCTACAATTAAGTGGGGAGAGACAGGGAGGGTGAATGAAAGAAAGACATGCAATATGTTTCGGTGCAACTAGCTAACTTGTTTCATGTCATGTCATGTCTCGTGCGCGGGGCTAATTTCGAAATCTACCGCCAACATTGTGACATATCTTCGACAAAACAACAATTTCTCTATGAAAAAACTACCCCCCTTTACCAGAACTACAAATATATGGGCAAACGGGTTGCCATAAGGATTTGTTGCGTGCGGCATGTCATATATTTCACGCTCGCGATTCGGTCATTCCACCTTGTTCAGCGAGATAATCACTCTTCCATTATTTACCCCCTTCACCACGATGGCGCCGGCGCTGCGCGGCAAGGCTAGGCGAGCAATAATAAACGCGTGTCGCCAATTTCGATAACGCCAGCAACAGCAGCCTATTGTCGTTCATAAATTTTGATAAACTTTGAACATCTCAAAAGTATCACATTTCCCTCGCCCCGACAACGATGAATGTGTTGCGTGGGCGCACTTCCGGCTTGCCATCATATTTCTCAAATATAATATCCGGGGGACGCCTCAAAATAAATAACAACCCTGGTTGTGGTGCGGTTGGCGTTGGTTTATTGGATAGTACATACTAGACTTCAAAAACAAGCCTACTTACAGTTTGTGGGGTATATTATTTCATCAAATAGTTGCGGAAAGGATGCGAGGGAGGGAAACACGTCCATCCGCCCCGCTCCGAGGCAATCAACTGCCACTACTGCCAGCAGGGTCGGTCGGTCGGCCGCCCGCCACCACCGATTGCCTTGGGGCTGGCAGAAATATCGCCCCCAAAACGGTCCTCGCAGCGCAATCTCCCGGCGAACGCCATAAATATTCCTCCCAGCCGGGCGAATTTTCCAAAATTGGGCGGTCGCGTTTGCTGATTTACACCCTCCGGATAGTAGGTAATAGTTTGTGCTTACGCACATCAAACGCCAGCGGCTGGGGGGCTGGTGGTGGTGGTGATTAACGACTGGCCAGCATTACAATTAGCACAAATCACGGGAGCAAACCGAAAGAAAGCAGTTAATTCCGCCCACTTGCCATTGCGAAAGTACATGCTACATTCGTAATGGTCCCACTGCTGCATTGCCGCCACAGAGGTTGTTATGTCATATTTATTTCTTGTTACCTACGCCCCCCATTCCGCCTCCTTTTAAGTGGACGCGTCATCAATATTAGCAAGGGCGGCGGCGCGTGAGCACCGCAAACCAGTGATGTATCGTGGGTAAACACATCTAATCCGCACGATTACTATTTACAAAGCGCAAGAGAGTGCGGCTGGGTGGCGCACCACCCCCATTGTAAACAACAACCGGCCGGCTGGGTGCTTTTCAACAAACGACCGACGCATGTAGATCGACCTTATGCCTATTGCCTCCGCCGCCGCCACCGCCGCCCCCGCAGGTGCTCGTCTAGATCAACAACCAACGCCGCGGACGTAAATTTCGCTGCAAGTATGAAACATGCACTTCTCCCCAATAGTTGGAGGGTTTTGTCATCGTAATTAAATTTTGATATGCCACAGCGTTATCATCCCACTTGGTCCAAAAAAGTGGACATGTAAAATTTTATAATATAGATTTATTTCAAACAGAAATTTATTAATAAATTGGTTTCTACTTAACACAACATTATTTAATTATTAATATGTATTTCAGACCTGAAGATGAATGAAAATGAAAAAGTAGCTCCGAAACATGTTGTCTCATCTCATAAGATTAATAATAAATGGATATATATATATACTATCCCACAACGAACTTCAATAAATAAATAAAATGCATACATCGGAGAAAATCAAATAAATATATAACAATTCAAAACAAAAAAATATTAATTCCTCTTCTATATATTGGCGCACCAAATATATTCAAATGACTTGTTGCTGCCACTCTTGCGAGGGTTTGCGATTCAACTTGATGGAGCCGCCCCATAATATTAGTTTAATAAAATCTTCAGCTCAGACCTAAACATACCTTGAAATACACAAATGTCAAGTGGCGCATATGTAATAACAGAAGACGCGTCGCACATATACATCAAAAACTATTAAAAGACATGTACGAGGTTCAAATTGCATTTATGCAAATTCTTAGAGAATGCAGAAGAAGCCAAGCCATAGGTTTCTAGTCCTAAGATCAGGCAAATCACTTAATTGTAAGTTTGAGAACAATAGCTTGCGTTATATTAATTAAAATTCGTATATATTTTTAACGTAAAAAAGGGATAAATTGCATATACGATATAGACTTTTGCGGAAGCAGTCATAGCAGCAAGATAGATAATACGAGTATGTATATCGAGTAAGATAACATCAAGGTAACTTTGACTTACGCATTATAAGTTTCGTTTTTTTTTTCTATTATTTTATTACTCCACACTTGTAAACTGCCAACTGTCCCCAACTTGCCAAATTGAATAATGTAATTGTAATAATTATTTAGATTGATGTAATTTTTTGCAGCCGCTTCCGTAAATTGTTAAAATATGAACGCATAGGTTTCTAGTCATAAGATCAGGCAAATCACTTAATTGTAATAACAATAGCTTGCGTCATATTAATTAAAATGCGTATATATTTTTAACGTAAAAAAAGGGATAAATTGCATATACGATATAGACTTTTGCGGAAGCAGCCACAGCAGCAAGATAGGTAATACGAGTATGTATATCGAGTAAGATAACATCAAGGTAACTTTGACTTAAGCATTATAAGTTTCGTTTTTTTCTATTATTTTATTACTCCACACTTGTAAACTACCAACTGCCAAATTGAATAATGTAATTGTAATAATTATTTAGATTAATGTAATTCTTTGCAGTCGCTTCCGTAAATTGTTAAAATATGGACGCTTATTCAAATAGACACACAATACGGCGATGCATATTTAACAGGTGTGGCTATGCCATTTTGCCCCGCAATTATAGAGAATTCTTATTTATACAATTGGAGACGTACGCCCGGCAAAAGGTAGGTAATGTATAAGTATTTAAATAACTCGATATGCAATTGGCCGCAGCAATCATAATGTTCAAAGCGTACGGAGTACAAGGGTGAACGCGAGAAATAATCACGGCTCTCGAGTCACGAATAAAAAGCGTTGTTGATACAGCTCGAGACAAAAAAAAATCCGGTCTATGGGAATGCTTCGCGTAGTACATAGCCAGCAGTGAGTAAGTAATGTAATGCGACAGAATCCGACTCAACCGACTCAAAAAACCAAATTCGAATCCTTTACCCCTTTCAATCGTTATTAATATAATGGTTGGGGGGTTAGGCTGCATAAATAAAGTTCTAACTGGAAAAGCTAATTCTAATATACCAAATTTTTGTAATAAATGTACCTAAATGACATCCAATTCTATCAATACATTCAATAACTACGCAGAAATCGATAGCCTCAAAGCTATCCTGGAAGCATACATGAAGAGGATGCTAGAGCAGATTACGCATTAAATAAAAATAATTTCTCGACACGGACGACAAAGGAACGTCATCAAGGCCGACGGTGCAATTCATATTTCAATTTCATCCTGCTACCCTTCTCAAGCATAAAGAAATGCTATAGAATACTGGATAAATAAGTCTACGAATAGGTTGCACACACTGAACATATATCGAGAATTCTCTTAGTGTAATGATTTTACATTGAATGTAATAAGTTGTAAATATTTTTATTTATTGTATTTCGATTGTAATTGTAAATATTTCAATCAAATTCTTCGCATGGAAATGCTTATGACAATTGACAATAACTTAACCGTTCGAGTTTCATATCCATTAAAATTATCGGAAAATTTCCAATTAGACCATTATTATCAGACGACAAATTTGAGTATACTAAATCCGAATTGGAAAACGCCACCCATCCAAATTACATTCATTGCGAGATTGTATAATAGGTTGCCTCATCAAAACATGGTGCAAAGATGCAAACAAAAATGATATTCCCATATTATCGTTGACAACCACGCCTCGCGTGCCCGGGTAATTAATAGGGGCGCCTCGAAAATAATGCTGAATATTTCAATCAATTGTAAATGTAAAAATTTCAATCAAATGCAACGCATGGAAATGCTGACGTCAATGGACAATAAATTAATTTGAAACAGGAGTCTTTGCAAGTGCCATCACATCTGGCCAGCCATGCACAAAACTTATTCGATTCACTGTTGTATCCGTTGGTAAAATGTCACCATATTTTTTGACAAAATTAAAAATTATTGCAAGTTTGCGTAACGAATTTGAAATTATCGGCCGAAACACACATTTTGCAAGCAGCAGAGCATATCTATATTCACAGTTTTGATATTTGAATAAATGTTGTTGAATTACATGTTGTGGATGTTGAAATTTTCCGTCAATGTATTATAATTGACAGTAAGTAATATTTATAAATAAATTGTTAATACTGGAGCACCTAAGCGATACGTGTAATTGCAAAATTATAGGGTGGTCCTTTAATGAGATGCTCTCGTATTGCTCTCGTCTGTGCATTCCCGTGGAAGCGTTTGAAACCATTATTACATTTAAAGAATATAGAAATATAAATTGCTCTACAAAGGTAGCATATACTATACATATAAAAATCAGGAGTATTAAGAGCGTGTGCCATGCATAATTCACATTTCAACTCCATCGCCAATACATACTTGATCCGGGTTAATTTCGCTAGCAAATATTCAATATTGCAAAGAGCCCTATACAGATGCTTTCTACAAATTTAAAAGAAGTAATAATTATCATTCCAAATGCTAGCATATTGTTGGTCACGGTTTTCCAATTTATCATCAGAATAATTACAACTCTTGTATCGCCGTCAAATTAAATGGATTATTATAGATACAAGAATAATATGTAGTTCAGCAAGTGTTTGTGGCATCAGACACGAACATTAACCCGGCCAATGGGAAACCAAAGACCATTTCTCAGACTCTACATAGGCAATTCTCAGCAGACGCGTCTACGTCGCAGAGGTGAGCTCGACTCCTTGGAGTCGGTGGCTAAGTTCTGCTGGGGACCCAGTATTGCGGGGTATAACGCAATCCCCTTGCCCAGGGATACGGGTGAAGACCACACCGGCAGGGAATGGCGGACCTGGCGCAAGTGGCAACCCATGCTTTTAGGGGTAGTATAAAGGCGAAGGCGAATAACAACTAAAAAATGTCAACCTCTCCTGCACGTGGTGTCCACTGCTAGAAAACTAACGAGGCTCTGACGACCGAGATACGGCGGAATAACCGTTCCACTTGGAATTAACGAAATGTAATTCCCAAACTCACCAACACGCTTGGCACGCGTGGTGCTTTAATGCCAGCTTCTTTCATGTAGTTCATCTTTCATAGATAAGCGTACTTTGCCATTAAACATTCATGGCGTTTGCATGGTTATTTAAAGAAACTTTCAAAGTTGTTTTTGATAATAATGTCAATATTAATTGCAAACATGAAAGGAAAATATACATAATATAAAGCCAACAAGGCGGTTTCCTGCAAATTATTGATTAATAAAGCAGATGCAATTGCAATACCAAATTAAAGCTGATTAATTATCTTCTCGTGCAAAATGTATGTGTATGTATGTTAAGAATAAACGCCGTCCCGTGATATCGAAAACCACAATATTTATTAGTCAGCGGTAAAAAACAGTTTACTTTCGGGATCATTCGCTCAAGTTGCGGTTGTACCACATCGTGTTCTTCATTAGCAGATTCAGCAGCTTCTCGCAGCTGTAAGTATTGCAATAGCATATATAAAAAATGATAAAATGTTTGTAAATAGTTGAGGAGGCTAGCAACTTGAATCATATTTGCGGCTTTGTCGACACCGACAACTTCTCCCGAGCAACACTACAAATCCACGTCCACAGCACAAATTCTACTAAATAATTAATTAAATTTTCCTCATTTTTCAACTATCATTTCTGTAGCATTGTATATGTATTGTATGTACAATGCAATCACCAAGTCTCATACTATATAGTAATACATCAATATCATCGTATATTAACGACCAACAGCTCAATAAGAGTACAGTTTGTGCGTTTTACAAAGAAATGATTGACAATGAGTAATTAATAGTTGGGTAAACAAATTAAACCAGAGCTACAATAATATTGCTACGATTACAAAAAGGCGCAAAAGGCAATGTTATTTGTAAACTTCTAGATCGACGACAAAACAGTACAGCTACGAAACGGTTTGGAAGATTCGAAAAAGCACGGTGGCAAATTATCAATTCTACTTCATATTTGATCGATTGAATTAGTCACGAATTCAACGGTGAACTCTGCTGTTTATACCAGTCTTCTACCAATTGATACCCAGTCCTGTGTTCTTTGTGACAATTTTAGATAGATTTCAAGACTTTGCTGGCATTGTCCTTTATTATCCTATATTTGTTGCAAAAATGTATCTTTGTGTTGTGTGCAAAGAAGGCCTCCCTGTAAAAGAATTATGTGCTAATAATATATTTCGTATGCCAAGGTGATGGTGATACTCAAACACGAATGGATTGCAAATTCTCATACAGTGAGTACAAGAAATAAACGGCATAACATTTAACTAAATTGCAAACAATTCAACCGGTTGCAGTATCACACGATGAACGAAATATTTGGAGAGATTTGCATAAGAAATATTTGATTAATAACAAACAAGAAAATGAACAAGTTGCCGCTCCCTCTGTGTAGCGAAATGTTGTTATTAATAGTTCGGTAATTATGAGCAATAAATCAAATAAGAACTACTATTTATAACTCCTCAAAAAATTCTATACAAGAAGTTAAATTTATTAGATTGTAGTTGTCCATAGTTTTAAAGGCGTAAGGTAATTGGTAGTTTTTATTAAATTTATTTGCAAGTTTGCCATCAGCATTTTCAAATATTGGTGAGAACCCATGTCCAAATGGGACAAATGTGAACCTTTGTTTGTTAGTACGGCGTTTTTTGCGTCTACAAATGAACATGCGGAGGTATTCATTGAATTTCACTTGCCATACCGGACGAGCATCAAATTAAATATTCAATTGTTGTTAGAAATTATATTTTAATATCTGATTCAAAAAATACATATTTTATCTGAATTCAAAATTATATCATTGAAATTGTAGGTCTTCTTAGTACATATAGTGAATGTATTAACTATTTGTATTATTCTTTGCAGATTGAACAAATTAAAACTTGCAGAATAGGCGCATACTTATCATAATAGGAGGTAAGTATATAAAAATATTAATTGAAAAACTATAACATTTCAATATACTGTAATAATGATATAACAATGAACATTAGTTCAATTAGTTTTTCGATACGTTTACCTAGAATCAATATTTCCCGAAACAATTTGGGAAGAAACTGGTGACCCGCAGACGACGTCTAAATTCGGCCGAAAACCTGATTCCAGCTGAGGCATTTAATACGATGGGGCAATTAGATCCTCAGTTGGTGTGAATATAACAAATTTATAGTTGCAACTGTCTACTTAATAGAGCAATATATTTAAATTTGCAATATTAATAAAGTAGTTTAAAGAAATGTATAAAATATTAATTCGGTAGTCTTCTTCGACCGTCGACTTACAAGACAACATTGCAATGAATATTATTTTAAAAAAGGACATTTGCCACGGAAATATGAAAGCACCCGTCATTATTAGATTCAGATTAGTTGCCTCTCCCTCTGTGTAGCGAAATGTTGTTATTAATAGTTCGGTAATTATGAGCAATAAATCAAATAAAAACTACTATCCATAACTTCTCAAAAAATTTTTATAAAAGAAGTTAAATTTATTATATTGTAGTTGTCCATAGTTTTAAAGGCGTAAGGTAATTGGTACTTTTTATTAAATTTATTTGCAAGTTTACCATCAGCATTTTCAAATATCGGTGAGAACCCATGTCCAAATGGGAGAAATGTGAACGTTTGTTTGCTAGTAGGGCGTTTTTTGCGTCTACAAATGAACATGCGGAGGTATTCATTGAATTTCACTTGCCATACCGGACGAGCATTAAATTAAATATTCAATTGTTGTTAGAAATTATATTTTAATATCTGATTCAAAAAATACACATTTTATCTGAATTCAAAATTATATCATTGAAATTGTAGGTTTTTCTAGTGTACATAATAAGTATCTGAACTTTATATGTATTAATTATATGTATAATTCTTTGCAGATTGAACAAATTAAAACTTGCAGAATAGGCGCATACTTATCATAATAGGATGTAAGTATATAAAAATATTGATAGAAAAATTATAACACTTCAATATACGGCAATAATGATATAACAATGAACATTAGTTCAATTAGTTTTTCGATACGTTCACCTAGAATCAATATTTCCCGAAACAATTTGGGTAGAAACTGATGCCCCCCGGAGACGACGTCCAGATTCGGCCGCTGACTTAATAATATGTCATGCATAGGGACAATTAGATCCTCTGTTGGTGTGAATAAAACAAATGTATAGTTGCAACTGTCTACTTAATAGAGCAATATGCTTAAATTTGCATTACTATTAATAAAGTAGTTCAAAGAAATGTATTAAATATTAATTCGGTCGTCTTCTTCGACCGTCGACTTACAAGACAACATTGCAATGAATATTATTATAAAAAAGGACATTTGCCACCGCAAATATGAAAGCACCCGTTATTATTAGATTCAGATTAGTCTGGTATAGAACAATGGCGAAAAACGCGCAGTATGCTACTTTGTTCTCTACTGTACACCTCTGAATGTCACCATCAAAATCATACAGAGCAAAACTACCTGGGGTAAAAATAAAGAGAACGTCACAATGCCTCAAGGCGCATACAAACGCCCTTTGAATCAAAATAATGAAAAGAATAAAATAACTATTGCGTGTCGAACACGATTACAAACAATCGCGTGCCCCCTTCTCTTCGTGCTCCTCATCCACCTTCTCAATGCACTGGGGGTGTAGTTGGAAATAATAATGTTCCCCCCCGTTCTGCCCGCTGGCGCCGTTCATTCCACTTTTCGCCAGCTACTCTCCTCAACGGTCACAAAACGACCAACATTCAAGATTCAAGGAGGCAATGGACACAAATGAAAAGAGACACGTGAAATATGGGGGGCAAAACGCACAATTTTATGGCCGGCGCCCCAATTGCCAGCGGTCCCAAAAGTGGATTACACTTAAATTACTGCCGCCTCAATTGCACCAAGCATACAGAAAATGTACACACGTGAAACACAAATTGGAAAAGTAATAATAAGAAATCGGAGGATAATAAAATCGTATTTAAATCTTCAATCGACACTCATTGTCTGTTTTTATCTTGCGCGTCGCCGCGACAAGATATCAAGATGAAAGACTAGAGCAGCGGAGAAAAGCGCATTCGCCATTTCATTCGGCATAAGTCTTCGTCTTCTTCGCCTCCTTCTTCTTCTTCGGCGGCGGCGGCGGGCGGCTAAGTGCCCAGCAAGAAAAGTCCATCTAGCAATGGCATAAATCTACATTAAGTGAAAACCATGCGAACAAGAAGTTTGGCGGGCGGAAGGCAGGCGCGCAAAAACGGCCAACCATCCTCTTCCTTCTTCGTCAGCAACCTACCCACCCGCCAAGTCTGCGTGGAATGAAAGTAAGAAAGTAATGAGGACGGCTTTTATCCAAACAGAAAAGTTTTTCCGGCATGCGCGAAAAAATCGGGTGTTGCTCAAGTCGCCCAAGTTTCCTCTTTTTTTTTTTTTTGGATTCTTTTACGTGTCGATTGACGATGGTAATCGAAACTATTTCATTATTCATACATATGTATAAACATACACACCCTGAAAACCACCATACATCACACCGTCGCGACACAATCTTTCCAAACGTCCCAACGAAATTATCATACAGCAGCGAGAGAGAAAATGAGGTGGATAAGATTTCTCTCGCAACCACTACGGAATGATGATGAAGACTTCGTATGATGGCGACCGTGTCCGTAAAAAGCGCTGCTGCGTTGCTCGTTTACCATTAATCAAACTGACACAAGAATCGCGTTTGATAAATAAGTTTTGTTTTATTCGCCTTCATAAAGTTGGCGAGACTATCGAAGCGGCGCACGAGCGAGTACATAAGAATACGAAATCCACAACAGGTACAAGAATTTGCCTGGCACGTAGCGAGAAACGCAAGATGATGATAGCGAATCATTTAACCATATTGATATTAAAGAATATTGTTATAATTTTAAACAACGTTTGCTTCAGGGAATACATTAGATGCAATAAACGATGATGCAGGTGAAAGGAGCGTCCAGCAAAGATTAATTAATGTTGGAATTAAAAATTATCGAATAAGTTGGAGTTATATAATAATGCATATAAAGAGTCCTTTCAGAATTTAAGGAAAAGTAACAAACTTATGGAGGCATATGAAATTGAAAAAGAAATATTAAGCGAAGAACACCAATCTTCAATTATACAAAGTGAATACAAGGAAAATCAACTCTTTTTAGTCGGTAGTTGCGTCGAGTCGGAAATTATCATCTTGACACAACACGAGAGAACGATAAAATGTGTACGATTCTAATTCTCGGCAATTCAACACTCCAATGCTTATTACCAATTAAATGATGTATTATTTATATTTTAATTATTTTGTACAGGTCAAAAGAAAGAAGTGGAAGAAAGCGAATTTCGGAATGAATGTTTGAAGCAGAATGAATGCGGTGGCAGCGCATGTCATAACATCACCTCGGTTTCACAGCCTCCGTGATAAACTGTGAAACAATCGCATATCGCTCTCTCTTGTTTTTCCAGCAGATCACAACACATTTGACGTTGTGCTTATTGAGTTTCACAAAAGAGGGCGCCATGTATATTACAAAAGTGAAAAACCGGAGTAAAAATCTACATTTATCTAAATGAATAAAGCTTCTTTAGTAAAATTCAAAGTTGTGGTTAAATAGATATATTATATTTAAGTAGTTGCATCGTTTATTTAACGTAAACATTTTAGCAAGCTTCTCATTAGATAAAGATTAAATTAATAAGAAAGAAAGACAAATCTAAAGGTGAAAAATTTAATATAATATTATCAACATTTGTCTTATTTTTTAAAAATGTTGTAATTTACTTATTGATTAATATTCTGTGAAAATGTTTACGTTAAATTTAAATAAATGGAATTACATAGCATAATAGCCATTTAATTGTAATGGGTTTTCCAATAAGAAGTTTCATTTTGATATTTAAAAGAAAACGAGTAATTTTTAAGAGAAATCAAAGAATATTTATTTCATTGTAAAGAGGAAGGTATGCCATTAACATTTTAAAACAATATCAGCCAAATGGGCGCCACGGTTACGATTGTAGCATCCCTCTTCTTTTCATGAAATTTTCGATGACCAATTCGCACATTTGCGGCTGTATCTCCTCGATAACTTCACAAATTCCATCTTTAAGGTCTTGAATCGATAGAGGAGCATTGGCATAGACCATATCTTCTAGGTGGCCCCAAAGAAAAAAGTCTTAAGGTGTTAAATCACAAGATCTCGGTGGCCAATTGTGATCACCTCATCGGGAAGTAACACGGTTAGGAAACTTTTCTTGCAACATTGCGATTGTTTCGATGCTTGTGTTGCACGTAGCGCC
>JARJDR010002801.1:0-10118 GCA_030264135.1 Myllaena sp. GC000078
ATCTAAAACCTACAATTATCTTCTTGCCGAAAATTTACATTCGTCTCATTATCTTGAAGCCAAAATTGTTGAAGGTTTCACTTCTATCACGTGTGACTTACACACCTGAATTTTTTTTCTTTTTGAGCTTTCTTCCATGGCTGCGTATTTCCTTTGAGGACATTTTACGCGCGTGCATTTTTCTTCGGTGTTTTTGTTAAGGAATTCACGTTAACGTCCAGAATTTCAATTCCACCGAAGAAGATAAAAGAAAAATGAGGCGCGTAATAAAAAAGTACAATCTGCGCCTCGATATCTAGACGTGCCCCATTGAACATACAATCATCAAATAACAAACTACCGATGTAATATTAATTAAATACATTATTTGTCATTAACATGGAGAATTTCAATTCCACGGAAGAAGAAAAAAGAAGTAGGGGGAAAATAGTTTGTATATGCACCCCATGCACCCTTATTTACCTAAACCTAAATATACCTATGGGTACATACCTAGGTATATAAAATTTCAGTTCAACAATGCGCATTGTTTGGTTTTGCCCACAAAAACACTGCACGCAAATGCGCTGAGCTGATGCAATAACATTTCGTTTATTTGCCGAAATTTACAATAACGAAAATTAAGAAATAACTATTGAAACTATTGAAACATTTTAGCCAAGAACGAAAAATATTTGTACTCGAGTACCGCACAACAGCTACCTGTGTGCTCTTCCGGTGCTCTTCACGAAAACACCACCGCATGGCATGAAATAGCCCGTACCCGAGCAGTACCCAAATATAATGCGTTTCTTGTGTATTGTAAAAAGATCGGCAAAACCAAGAGGGTCGCGTTGTAGAATTATGTACCAAGAAAAACCTAGGTACCTGGTACCAGCGCAACTGGGCACAACTGAATGTTACAACGTTACAACGTGCTAGAACTGGCTAGAACCAAATGCACAAATATTCGACTCAAATTTAAGCCGCAAACGCCGCTATGAACGCCGCAAACAGTTCGATGGTTGCCGCTTAAGAGTGCAGATCATTTCTATCATTTTGTTTATTTGCCATAGTGAAAGTCCCATTAATTCAATTTTAATTTGCAAACGGTTACTGTTTTCGCAATGGAAAGCATAGTGATGAAGAATAACAGCAAGCAATACGTGTACGAAGAACACATCTATCGTAAATACAAGGTATGTATATACGACATAATTTGAAATGCATCGTCACCACGCTGTAATTAATGACCACGTGCAGGCTAAACGTTCCGGCCGATCTTACTATCGATGCTGGAAGCAACAATGTGGCGGAAGGGCTACACTTTCACAGCAGGGTGTAGTTGCAATTACACAACCCCACGACCATATGCCTGATATCGATGATTTGTTGCGACTTCGTGTTGCGGATGCGTTGGCGAAACGTACGCCGGCACCAATAAAACCACCGCAAAAGCTTCGCCAACAAGCTCAGAAGCGCGCTAAAAAGATCATTGCAGCATACAATAAAAAAGCAACTGAATTGGTTAACAAGTTGTTGAAAGAAGACAGGTACTTATCTATACTATGTTCTGGAATGCTTAATCAACATTAATTTTTCTTTCTTTTGCTTTAAGTTGGGCTTTCTTTCATTTTATGGTTCCACACAATATCGCAGAATTTACGTTCGAAACTTCCTAATCAGGATTAAAACCACTTTTCGTAATTTACTTCTTTGCACTTGTCATTAATATTAAATTGTTCTGTGTTACTATTAATAGTTTTGTAATAATATATTCCAAAGATACACCTACATTTCAATAAAAATAAAAATTTCCGTTATAATTGACATGGATTTGAATGGCATGAAAACATTCGGAATCTATAAACCATCCCTAATGCGCATCACGCATCACTAAACAGCTGGCAAAAATAAAAACATTGGTTTGAAAACTATAAATTTAATAAAAAGTTATAATACGTACTTTAATCAAACCCTGTTTACTATGGCAGATAATGACCAGTTAATGGAATACACTGAACAGGTAAATAGTATATTTCATGTACTAGATATAAAATATAATTAATGATCACTTTATGTGTAGTTACAACAAGTGAATCAAGCATTAAATGTAGCTGAGAAGCAGGAAGATATAGAAAATTTATTATCACTGCGAGCTTCATTGCAACAATTAGTTGAGCTTCTTACATCAGACAATGACACCACATCTGAAGAAGTCTCCAAGCCCAGTGCAATCGATGAAGAATATGCCATGTTTATGGCTGAAATGGTAGAAGAAGGAGCTGTGGAGTCCACTTCTGTGCCCTCAAGTAGTGGAAATTCAACAGACTGCAATAATGATACAGCAAAAGAGAAATTGATAGCTGAACTGAAAGCCTTGGAAGGTACAAAATGCATGGCTCCACACTGTGATTCATGGGGAAATCCAGTATACCATAATGCCCTTATTTCCTCAGTACTTTATGATAATGAAGATGAAAATGTTAGCTATGAGGATCTAAAAGTGAAGGTGCTTTTTACGAATCCAGTGCAGAATGACATGCTACCATGCCCATACTTTCTTGACATGAAATGTAGGTTCTCTGATGAAAAGTGCAGATTCTCCCATGGAGAAGTAATTTCATTCTCTTCACTGCAAGAATATGTGGAACCTGATTTTGAGACTATTGATCAGGGCTCCTTTGTCCTTGCAAAACATGAGGATGGATTATGGTACAGAGGCACTGTAAAAAACAAAACCACTGATGAGCAATGTGTAGTTCGATTGGAGAAAAACAAAAAGGTTGTTATTGTACCATATGCAGATATCTTGCCTATGTCTTCAAAAGAAGATAATGTTGGCAGTGATAGTGATAGTGATTTAGAGCCAAATGAAGACGAGAGAGATGATATCATAAATAATAGCTTGTTGATTACACCAACTGATGAAAGACTAGGTGGCTGGGAGAAACATACAAAGGTATGTGTTGCATTGTTCTGACTCATGCAAGATTACGAAGATTACATTTAAGATGATTTTTAGGGTATTGGATCAAAATTAATGATGAAAATGGGGTATGTAATTGGGACAGGATTGGGCAGAATGGGTGAAGGACGCGTCGAGCCGGTTACAGCTGTAGTGTTACCTCCCGGAAAGTCCTTAGGTGAGTGATATTATGATAAACATTGCCCAACATAATAATAATAATGTATTTTCTTGAAGATCACTGCATGGATTTGCGTGAGAAAGCAGGCGGTGATAAAAATCTCTTCAGCGCCGAGCGGAAATTGAAACGGCAAGCGCGCAAGCAAGAGGCGCGCAATAAAAAAGTACAACCTGCGCCTCGATATCTTGACGTGTTTCATTTTCTTAACAATAAATTGGTGGAGAAGAAATTCGACGATAAGATGGAATTATCAAAGTCTGAACATCGCAAAGTGGTTGGAAAAGAAACGAATCATTATTTGAATGTGGAATCGTATAAAATCGAACAGCAAATCAAAGACGTTGAGGATAAAATCGTGGGCATTCGACAATCATTGCAACGACATTCCAACTCGCAAGCTAGTCTCCATGCGAAATTTCATGAAAATTTGAAAGCAAAGCAAGATGAATTAATTCGTTTAAAAACCAAACTACAAAATATAAAACACGAGCAATCACTTAGGCATACCACTCGGAAATTGACGGTATTTTAAAACAATAATTGTTACTATCTATAAATTAATTTCTAATCAATGACGTATCTATATTATGGTTGGAGCCTTGATTTATTATCAATGGTCTTGAAGAGGCGCTTTTGTTAATAAATATGTATTTATTGATCGACTGCCAATAATTTCATGACGAGTTTACTAATTTATTATGTATTCCTTGCAACTGATTTGCTGCTTACAATTTTGCTCACAAAACACATTAAATTACACTTTCAAGTTTTTGGCAAGAGAGCAGCTCAGACCAGTGCCATCTGGCTCAACCTGCAGATTCTGAATCACACCATTCTCCACCACCATTGAGAACCTTTTGCAGCGCAGCCCACCCAGTGGTGGAATGTTTTGAGTGATTTCCATGGCCTTGGCGAATTCACCGTTCGGATCAGCAAGCATGCGGACTTTGCCATCGGCATTCAATGCCTTTCCCCAGGCATCCATCACAAAGGGATCATTCACAGAGACACAGAAGATTTCATTCACTCCCTGCTTCTTGATTTTTTCAGCATCCTCAATATATCCAGGCAAATGAGTCTAAAGGACAAATACAACTTTGATCAAAGATTCGACCAGGCAAGATGTAGAATAATACCTTGGTGCATCCTGGTGTGAAGGCTCCTGGGACTCCAAACACAATAATTTTCTTGTTGTTTGAGATTTCCTGAAGATTAACTTTATTGGTTGGTGCTGCCTCAAACAAGTCCACGCTGGGAACTTTATCACCGTTCTGAAAACGAGATTAGTGATATGTATTGATAACGATAACGAATGTGTTGTAAAACAGTAGCGGTTTGTTGTAAACATGTGTGTACATATTAACTTTCGATAAAGAAAAATGCGTGTGCTCACCTTAGCAGTCATAATGGATGTTGTACGGAAGTCTCGGCTGGAGAGTCTGATCAGTTGCACTGCTGGACGAGATAATGTCTTGAGAATGCTCATTACGTATCTTTATCGTATCAGCAATTCACTTCCTCTCAACGGTGAGTGGTGAGGGTGGTGAGTGGCCGCGCCGGATGACGGTAAACCGGTTTGAAGGCCACATGTCACGACGCAAACTCAACACGCGCGTTGCATAATCAGCGGCTTTGAGTTTATTAGTGATATGTGCAATGAACGAATGCATCTCACGAATGTATAATTCATATTATGCTATATTTATATTTGTATTAATACCTTCCGAGCATCTGATTTTATTTCCCAAGGCCATTTGTTTCAATTATTAACTTAATCCTCATCCTAATCAATGCATTGTGATCATATAACAATAAGACAAAGCCAATAATTAGGTACAATAGAAAAATAGTTGTATTCTTGAATTAACATAGTTAGGTACATAGGTAACCAATGGTAATCAATGATATCACTTAAACTATGTATGTATTTACTAAAATAACACACAAATTAAAAACTTTCTTAGAACATATTAATTTCTAAGTAGATATGAATATCTAAATATTTGAATAAAGAATAAAGAAATCTTTGACCATACACCCAGTACGGGTAGAATGGTAAACGACTCTATATATAATTGAATAAAGAAAGGCAAAGCATTTGTCAATTTAGTAATAAAAATGGTAACGCGTCTAGAACTGAACATTGCGACGTCCACGGCCGCGACTCATAGGCACCTTCTGCCATTCCGGCTCAGTTTTAATCGGCCCGGCGCCGGCGGCACCAATCTGCATTGTCGAGTTGCGCATGTCGTCAATGTACGATGCGACCGTCGCGGGTATTTCCTGCTTAACGGTGCGCTGCACAGACGGCCTGGTTTTCGGCGGCTCATCGCACATCATCTGACGCTTGCTTCTCTCCCGGTACTCAATCTCCTGAAAACGTTTCTTTTCGTTCAAATGGAATTCGCGCTTCTCTGCCTTGGAGCCAGTGTCGAAGCGGCGCAGCACCAGCGAATTTTGGCAATTAGCCAATGGATCATAAGATGCAACATGAATCTGTAGTCATAACACATGGTTGAGATTAGAATAAAATATGATTTTCAAATATGTAAAGCATACATCATCCCATTTTTCATCGCAATGTATATTGTCAGTCCCAAAATTGATTTCAATCTTCTTCGCAGTGCACACAGGAGCAGCCACAAAGGAATCCAAATGAATGCGATCTGGACAGGTCTCCATATGAGACTAGACAACAAAATTGACAAGATAATCAAAAAGAATTTATGTCAATCTAGCAGGGTCTGGGAATATCTACCTTCAACTCCGGCTCCGGAAAACTGTGGGTGCCATTGTAGGGACAAGTCGCGAATGTTCCTTTGAATTGTTTGCGGCATTTCGCCAAATGTACCTGGTAACGATGTTTGAGAATGCGATGCGCTTCGTTGTAAACGCACGTGACGATTGTTTCCTGATATTTTTCGCTGGAATTGAATGCTTTCAATGTCTGATATATTAATTTAGCTAGGAATTCAATCTTACGTATTCATTTTAGCAACGCTGTCGCTGTCTTGTTGAAATGTTCACGTAGGTTACTCGCGTTACTCGCAATGCGGTTCAAATAATTCACACACACAAGGAGCCACTGGAAGCTGGAAGATAAGAAAAAGATAAGAAGACATGCAGTTGATGCAGTTACCATGCGGTTTGTTGAATGCGAATTGTTACAGAACGTGCAGAACGTACAAGAACACCTCCGTGGTAAAGGAATATTTTACTGACCGTTTTGCCACGATTCGCGTAGGCGGTGACGGTGACTACTGCAAACAAACCCTGCAAACTAGATATTGCGCGAGAAATCCTCCAGTGTCTTTCTGTACGCCACTGCGGTGAAATTTTTTCACTGGCTTTCACAAGCATTCACAAGCCCACACAAGCAGCCACAAAATATTTTTGCTGTGCAAGCAGCTGCACGCAACTCGCCCAAGGTTATGCTGGTTGCGCTTGTTGCACTTGGTGCCTGTCACTGTGACTCTCGCTCTTGCCCACGTTCCGCTTATGTTTTTCTCTGTTCTATGTTTACGAATTTTGGGCACGCACATGTCGCTTAGCACTTGTTGAAACTTAAGATGTTGAGTCTCAACTTGAGACGCTTGAGACTCGTTGGGACTGGTTGAGACAGCACCGAGAGCACCGATTAGGTGGCTGCGGCATAAACACAAAAAGACTTTGACTACATAAACGATATCATTAAAAATGATTTTTTATATTTACTTGTTTAAATCATAGGTTTACAATCAATTTCAATTCTTTTCATTCATCGGACTTGACAATATACGAAAATATAAATGACAATGAACCTTTGTTTCTTTGTCTTACATTAAATTTACGTTCACATGCGTGACAACCTCGTTTGCACCAACCGTAATTGATTGATCACTTTTTCGGTGTTCGGCTTGCTGTACAGTATCGATAGCAGGCTCGCAACGGTGTCCATCGAAATCGCAATCATTTTGCGTCTGTAGAAAAACAAGCAAACGTACATACTTGATCATTAAAAAGTGCATTAATTGCAAACATACTTATCAGCATTGGAATATTTATCATGACTGTTGATGAATGCCTGAATAACTGCGCCAATCGCCTCCGAGAAATGATTCTCGTTATTTTCGGCCGACCAGAAATTATCCTTTGCTGCCGATGCCATTGCACTAAAAAAAAGAGAAAAGGATTTGGTAAATTCCCGTGAAATTGATTGTTACTCACAACCAACCAAATGATACTCACTTATTATATGCAGCTATCAAAACCTCGACATTATAATCCAGATTCACGAAGAAGTTGGGCACAATGGTGGTATCCGCCTTTAATTGCGCGCTGATCCTTTCTAGCTGCAACACAAGGTAGTCGAGCGGAACGCAGCTACCTGAGCCCTTATAAATCTTCACCAAACTTCGAATTTTGGAGAGTATGTGAATGAGAGCGTCGTTGCCATAAGCGCCCGCTCGTTCCAACTCCTTTTGAATGATATTCCGCCAGATGTTCTCGATGAGCAGCGTGTCCGAGTATCCCGCGCAGTTGATGATCGCTAGCTTACACTCCCACAACTCGAACTTATCAGCGAACTCCTCGTAGAGCTGCGTGATCTCGAACAGTTTCGAATTGAGCACCGCTTCGGCGGGTTCAGCGTCGCTAACGCGACTCTTCAGGTTGACGACCGCATCCAGCACGCGCTCCTGCACCTTGGCCACCTCCAGTTTGTCTTCCAATTCGCGTAGAAAAACGCCCAAATACGGTGCGTATCCCACTTTGTCGCTGCGCATGCACATTAACGCGCGCGCCAGATACGTAAGACGATCTTTCAGCATAAGGCCATTACTAAAAAATCGATTAATTCTCAATCACAATTACATCCATGATTCATTGCTATACTCACTCTTCGGAGGAAGCTAATGCATTTAGTACACGAGCGGCGTTCCAATGATTGTTATTGCTCTCGTAGTACTTCCACAAGATATCCATCAGCGGAATGCTGTTCGGATTGCGCTGCGACGCTTTCACAAGGAACGTCTCCAGCGTCGGCTGCTTGATACCAATAAGCTCGCCATGCATCTGCTTGTTCATCATCCATTCGTAGACGGCAACGTGCAGCAGCTCGTCGTCCTGCCGCAGCACTTCCGCAACCACGCGCTTGATGGTATCGCTGGCAGTGTTTTCGAGTTTGCTGCTGCTCGCCTCGTTCTCGGCATGCCCATTGATAGTTGTCACCATCGTCGGCTCGTTGAGGCTATCCAACATCGCCACCACCTGCACGTACACTTCCATCCGCCGCATGTAAAACTGATAGGCATCCTCGTCGTTCTGATCGGCATTCTTGTAGAAATGCACGGCGATGTCTTCCGGGTCGAACTTCTTTGCGCAGTGCACGCAGAGAGTGATCACCGCCTGGTAGGCTTTTAACGCAACGAACTGCGTGCAGATCTCGGCGAGATTCTCAATCGGTGCCACGTTCATGCAGAGCGCGAGTGATTGATGGAGTAGTTCTTCACGTTCGTCGACGTTGCCTGTGGACTTTGCCGTCTTGAGCATCTCGAAAGCTTTGGAACACGCGGCATCCTCCACTTTGTAGAGGCTGGGACAGGTCTCACGCAACTTGACGCTGATTGAATCCACCGATGCGTTATCCCCCAGGTAGCTGCTGATTAAACTGTTGATTAGATTGCAACAAATCTCGTGTCCAAAGAGGAAGATGTCTTTGAATGTGGTGTTCTGCAGGAGTTGTTGTTGCGCTGGCTGCAGGCTGTCCATTAGGAGATGGAACTGATGCTGGGTGAGAATCTTCCAGAGACCAAGCACTTGGGTCGCGTGCGCAACGAATAGCTTCAGTGATTCGAGTGATTGTCGCTCTTCTAGTTGCGCGTCTTGTTGGGTAAGGCGCGAGCGCGACTGTGGTCTGTTGCCCGTGGCGGCAGCGGCGGCCCCAGAAGCAGCTGGATCCGATTGGTATTTGCTGGAGCACAGTGTTAGTTGTGTGTTGCGTTGCAGAAACACGCGCAGGGACTCCAAATGGCACAGAATCCACGCGCAGTTGTCGTGATCAATGGCACTGGTTAACTATAAAGCTCTCAGGTAAAAAGTGTACTTGGTGGAGATGGGAGAAGTAAAGCACTTACATAAAACTTCTTTCCATCCAGAGTCATCCTCTCAACGCACCGAAGATTCCACACTGGCCGCAATATACGCCCCACATAAAGATACAACCCATTGTGCTTTGGCGAAAAGTAGAATGGACAGTTAGGGTCGTACAGTGCACTGGATGCCATTAACTGCGGATTCTGCGGCGTCGGAACGTATGGCATACTCTGAGACTGAGGAGACTGCACCGGAGTGGCGTAGAACGATGGATTGAAGGATTGATTCGGTGAATGCACAAAATGCTGTTGTTGCTGCAATTGCTGCTGGTAGGCGACATTGTTCATCGGTGTCGACACCAAATTTGGCATAAAGAACGTCGCTGCACAGAAAAACACATGAAATCCTTACTGGTAATCTAATTTAGATAAACCTACATTGTTGTTGAGTGCGGTCAAACGGCGTGTGCCCACCGTAACTCGGCGACAGTTGGGGTTCGCCGCCGAAGATGAAGAACGCGGTGGTGGCGTATTCGGAGAGGTCGGCATTCTGCGGTGATTCCAGGCTGGCCAGAATCAAACTAGTCGCACAAGCCTGATCTTCCTGTTGGATGCTAAAGAACGCTTTCAGAATATCCGTATCTTGAGCGCGGGTCTCCAACAATAGTTGTTTGAGCAAATCAACAGGGCGCTGTTTAATAAGGATGTGCGCGCCTTGTGCGGTGAGAACGACAAACTTTCGCGGTGGTTCCGAATGCTGGCGCACTACCAACGGCGGCATCTGCTGCGTTGGCTGTAATAGTATATTAACCGGGTATTTAACTTCGGCGAGAGCCAACACCGGCCCATCCAGTTCAATCGTCGTTGTCGCCTCCATAAGGCTGGATGAAAACGGAAACAGATCCGAGCTGAGACACCA
>JARJDR010002803.1:0-17397 GCA_030264135.1 Myllaena sp. GC000078
AGGCTAAAGAGAAGGAGCGCGGCGGCGTGCGCGTGTTTGGTAACAAATAGGCAAAGTTCGCGCGACCCTTCGCCGCGATTAATCACGCGGCTATTATCATATTACGACGCTGGCGGCTGACACCTCCACCACCGCGCGCGTTTCTCCTCTTCTCTCCGCTCGCTCTCTTCACTTGGTAACTTGCTAGCCGCCGCATTGTGACCCGGCGCCTTCACCAATGAGTAAACAATATCGAAACTAAATCTCAGCGTCGGCGTCGGCGCCGTTGCCTTCTGCATAATGCATTTTCCTGTCCGACTGCGCTATGCAAATCTATCATAATTAGTTATTGTTTTGTTGCTGTGACGCTTTATAGTAGCCGGTTTGAAAAATCGACGCGTGCTCAACGTCCAGCAGCCACTTGTCATCGGCAGAGTAAACAACAAGGGCATAACGGTGGAGTGGAAGAAGGCGGGCGAAAGGCAGTGAAGAAGAGGCGAATCGATGTTTACTTACGCGGCGGCGGCAGCAGCAGCAAGCGCTATTTGTCAAACATTTTATTTTCTTTCCTAGTTGCATCGTCCTGCCGCTCGCGTCACTTCTTCTACTTCTTCTTCTTCTTCTTCCTCCGCCTCCTCCCCCCTGAACCATCCACCCTTAGCTTGTCGTCGTTGTTTGTTTGTATACTCGCGTGTATGATTACGTTATCCTCGGTGTGCGAGGGTGACAGCACAAGAAAAAATCACATCACTGGCTTTATACTGAGTCTTGTCGAAACTTTCTAAATTTTGACAAATTATCTAACGCGGAAATATCATCAAAATGTTGTAGATTTATTAAGGAATAAAATAATAAACGATTATTTTAGTTATTTTGATAGAAATTGGAAACATTCAGTCGCAAATGTGACTTAGCGGGCGCAAATTGGTGCAAACTCACCGAAGACACATCCTCGTCAGCGTCTCCGTCCCCACCCACCCGAGTAAGAAAATGGTGCGGGCGCGCGCGAAGACGATGACATATTGGCTCATTTAGCGCCGAGCGGCAGCCGCCCCAGTGAGCGCCTCGTGTGTACTTTTATCGTGCCCGCCCGGATTACTTTGTCTACACAACAGATTAAATCAAATATTTTTCACTCCATAAATGAATGCGCGCGGGGTGGCGCGCTCAACGCACCCATCAATCAGCTAGCGCGCTACAATTTGCCTTTCTGCTTCTTCGCCCTCCACACCCCGGCGCGGCGACGTCGGCGTCGAGACTATTTATTTTATTTCGCGCCTGATTCGCGCTGATTGCGGAAAATATATATGCAATGCGCAGGCGCGTTCCCAGAAACACCCCCCGGAGAGAGGCAAAAGTACATAACAAATAGAATAAGTTTGATATTTTTCTTGTGCGCTGCTGCGAGCGAGCAGCATTTAGGGGTAAATATTTACTCATCAATATTATTTGATTTGCACTCGCGCGGGGCAAAGAAGATATGAAAATGTCGTCGGCTGAAAATTGAAATTGATGAAATCGTCAGTCGTCGATGCCCCAATGACCTGAGCGGCCGGTGGCTGTTGGTGCGGGCGCGCCAGGCGGACGGAAGAATGATTAATTCGTGCAAAACAAGTTTCGGAATGCAACTTCATTCGTATGCAACTATGCTGCTGCTGCCGCTGCGCGTGTTCAACTTTGCGCGCCCGGTAACTTTGCGCCCCCGACGATCGGGCAGAAGTTTGTGTTCACCCACTCGCGCGCGCTCGTTGACATCGCGATTGAATGAATAATGCCCTAATTATCCCCCCATCTCCATGCGCCGTCGCGTCTCAACTTGCCCCTCAACTATGATGGTGGAATCGATAATTTTCGTGCGCGGCATTAAAAAATCATCAATTTCAGGTGCGACACATCCCATCATGCCGCTGTCATGGTGCAATTTTTTCGTTTTAGTTTCGAGGATGGAAAGTGTGTCAAGAAAAACGACAAATCATCGTCGTCGTCGACGATGCGCGCGTGTGTCCTTGACGTGTAACAGGTAAATGATGCGCTGAGAGCGCGTGTTCGATTTGATTTCATCTCCCCTCCAGCCCTGCCTCAACTTCAACCCTCCAACATTTTGGTTTTTCGTAACCTTCGCTTTTCCCTCCCATCCCTCGGTGCCGCATATTCGAACGGCCATTACTCATCGACCATGCCGGCCCATTCTGGTGTCTGGCGTTCCCGGCGCATCCACCGCGATTTATTCGCCCCGCCACAGCGGCAGCAGCAAGCACGAACAATAGCGTTTGTCAATATCAAATCTCTGCGCGGGAGGAGTCCGATGATATGTTGTGGCGCGGTGCGCGCGCGTGACTCGCCCCTCTCCAGCACGTCCCTCTGCTGCTAGCGCTACAAGGGCCATGTGGAGGCGCCGGGCGGACTCGCTTTTCAATGCCGCAAAGTATTGGAAATCTGCACGCGCGCGCCCGCACATTTTGGACCGAAAGCCGGCCGCGATTAACAAGTGCAACACGGGTTCGTCATTTGTCTTCCGCGTGGGTGTGTTTTCACCGCGTTTCTATAGGCGCCCGGCTCCGCGTTATTCTTGTTTCGCCGACTGCGCCAGCGGCGTATAAATTATATCCCAACGGCTTTTTACCTAATTTATTGATTCCCGACTGCGCTAATTAGCTTTCAAACATAATTCCTTTTTGCGCAAAAATAAAAAAGTATTGATGCGCCACTTGATAAACATGTTGCGCACGTTAGTTTATAAAATTTCGAAAAGTTTTTCGAGGGTGGAGTTGGGGTGGATGCGCAGCGCCAGATTCTTAACGCTCCCATGGGATGGATGGAATGAGAGGTAGCCGCTTCGTGCACGCTGCAAGGAAACGAAAACTCCCACAGCGCTCCGCTCCGCTCCGGTCGCTGCAGCAGGAGCGAGCCTTCTTTAAATGATAAGCCCACGACGAGTGGGAGGAAAGTGGGAAGAAGCATCCTCTCGTTCGCCCGGTGAATGGGAAATGAGTTGGCGTTAATGTGCTCCCCTTTTACAAACCCTCCGCCCTCCGCGCGACGAAGTACTTTTTCGTCGGCGATCCTTATCCCCAATACTAAAAGATGCAAACGTCAAATCCTATTTTATTTCTGTCCTCGTATTTTTTTGCGCAAATTTCGGCGTTGTCCATCTCGCCCCGGCGGAGATATCAATCCACTTGGAACGGATCGAAGGACGCGGAGGAGAAAACTTGGCCACCGTGCCAAAGAGCATCATCCGCCGCTCCCAGCCGGAAAAGAAAAGAAGAAATGAACGCGAGACAAAATAAAAATAAAAGATTGCAGCTGCGAGCGCAAGATTATTTCCTCGGTCGCAGAAGGGCACTCTCATTTGTGGCATATAAATAAATATATCGCAATACGCGGCGGCGGTGGTGGCGTACACATCGTTTTGCGCATAGATGTGATTAGATGGTGAAGAGCTGCGGCGAACGCGCTGTGTAATTTCGGTGATGTTGACCTCGGACGGGGCATAATTTATTTATGCATGTGTATATAAACGTAAAATCTTTGGCGACCCTCCAACCGAAATTTATCTATGCGCATATCGCAAAAACTTTTAGGAAATTATTTTTTGTCCGCGCGAAGATTTCAACTTTTATACCGCGATAAATTTGTCACGTAATCAAATTTTGCGAAGCGATTTTTAGTTTTGTGCATAGGCGGCGCAAAAGAAGAGAGAGAGGTGTGGATAACGATCCCCCGCATCGCATTCAACATTTATTGCCGCGATTGTGCGCGCGGCGCGAGGGTGGATTAATTGCGGCTGCTGCTGCTGCTGCGATATGATGCCGGTGTTGCAACAGTTTGCGTTGCGCATTCCGAGCACGCGGTGCGCATCGCCAACTCGCTCAACAATTGCGGACTCATCCCCCTACCCCTAGCCCGCTCGTCTTTTTCTGTACGGTTGTATGTGGTGTTGCTCGACACAACTTTTGCGAAATTTATGATTCATGAATGGTTATACAGCACCCACAGCTACGGGGCTGCGCGGTTTTATTGCGTCATCGGAAACGCCTTCGCATGCAAATTTCGCGCACCTCAAAAATGCACGCGTTTATTTTAATTGCGAATTAAAGCGACCGACGCGACGACGTCTGGTAATTACCGACAGTCGTATGTAACGACTGACGCTGAAGATGAGTGTTTCAAGTGAATGAGGAGAAGAACAAGAAGAAGAAGATGGTTTGTCTGATGGATGATCCATCAAGCGCACACTCTCGCCGCTTTTTGCATGCGCACGCTCTTCTCCTTCATCGCAGCGGCAAAAAAGTGCACTTATTGTTATTCGACGGTATAAAGATGATATTGACGCGTTGAGATTTTGCGTAAAAATCCAGCAACAAGGCAAGAGGGGTGGAAGCACAATGCAAAAGTTATCCACAGCAACAGTCAGGACGACGTGAAGGATGCGCGCCAGATTCTCTCTAGTCCCCTCTCCACGGTCTGCTTGTGGGGCGTGTGGTTTTTAGTATGCGGCGTCTTCGACGACAGCCGAGCGAGGGGTGGTGCGCGCGCCGCACACTCGGAGACGTTTGTTTGTGACGTGATTTGTGCGTTATGCCAATGTCGGTCGGCTGCGAGGAGGAGGTTCGCGCAGGCAAATCGGCAAAAACAAGCGCAGAGCGCGAAGCATGTTGAATGCGACGCCGACGACGGCGACGAGGCGCGCGCGCGTCCTTCGGCTGCGCGTCGTCGCTAATGCTAGACAAACACGTATAAATTGTGCCAGCGGTGACATTTCGATTCCCGAAACTATTTCCTGCGCTTGTAGTTTTTGAGCGGCGCAAAAAGCGTGCGCGCGAGATAATTAATTTATTTCTGAATAATTCCATTGTGGCCGTTGTGAAATCAAACGAAAACTAATCGAAAAGACACAGAGAGAGAGGAAATCGAATCCTCGCGCCGAGCAACAAAAAAATCACAACGTTGGGCAGCGCCCGGAAGTTTTAATTTCAATCGTTCAACCGAACATCGGCGCCGGCGCGACGCGGCGAGGCGCAAAGGTTACACACATAATCCCATTCCGATCGCCGAACGAACGCATTGAGCAATTTCGAAAGTTTTAATTCAAACGCGCTCGCGGCGAAGGCGCCGGGCACGAATAGAACAATATCCAATCCCTACCTCACGGTACGTAGGATGTAATACGCAGCGTAAAAAGATAGTGCAAAAAACTGCGTCTCTATCGGTGGAAATTGAATTTGAAAATTTAATTTCTGATTGCACAAGCGTTTGGAAGAATCGAACTGTTGCGCGGCTGAATTCGGGCGCAGCGCTCTCCCCTCATCGTAACACGTATCTGTTTGCGCTCCAAAAAAGGGCTCGGACGCGGTGCGCGTGGTGCACACTTTTTAATCCCATGATCTTCTTTGATCGGCCACCCGGAAAATCGACCGCAAATCCCGAAAAAGCCGACGCTCTCTCACTTAATCCCGCCGCCGACTCTTTCACTCGATCTCCCTCAGTCCCGGTTGCGCCCGGCACACAATAGCAATGGGCGAGCGCGGCCGGTGGGTGGGATTGTGTGCGATTAAATACGAGCTGGGAGGGCGCGAATTTATTGTTTTCATTTTATCAACAAAGTCGGAAAGTTGCGCCGCACCGAAAAGGGCGTAGCCGCACAATTTCAATCACTCGCGCAAAAGTAATAAACTGTAAAGTTAATTTTACAACATTTCACAACGTTTTCATCTGTGTGGCTCTGCAAGCAGAGTGAGAGAGCAGAGGAGCTCAACACGTTAACTACCAAACCCCGACGTTCAACCCTCACTTTCGCATAACGCGTATCGACCGCAAAACCGGGAACCTCTTCGCTCTTAAATGAATTGACATGTGAGATGGGAGTTTCGGGGGATGCTATCGACTTCAGTTCGCTACGCGCCACGTATTGCAGAAAAACATGCGCGCACATACATAGTGCATGCATGTGTGCATGTGCGGTCGTAATCTTGAAGACATTACCGAACCGATCCTTAATGTCTCCGCTTTGATTCGCTCCAGTTGAAGGAGGACGGCGCGCACCACGAAAGCGTCGCGTGGATAAGGGATGCTGTACGATCATCGTCAGCCCGACTCGGAGTGGAGCTAATGCGAGGCGCGGAGGACGAGATTGAGCTACTGAAGATGGGTGCGACGCTTATCTGCCCACATACAATGCCCCCCCGCGCGCGCGCTCGCTCTCTCTGCGCCCTTCCCTTCCCCTTTGCTGATTTTCGGGCGTGCACCATAAAAAGAGTCACAGCCATCATCGTCGCAACTCCATCAGCGCCCCAACCTTCTCCTACTACATCAATATATGGTCTAGTGCAAAATAATGTTCCAAAGCAAAGCTTAAAACCGCGCGGAAAACATGCTGATGTAAAACCCACCCCCTAGAGAAAGCCGTCGTTAGAGTATTTTGATTCTACAGGTTGGCAGCACTGTCGCGCTGCAAAGTTGTTGGAAATTTTGATCATACAATTTTCGATGTAGTCATCTAGAGAAATGTATTAGGAGGAAGATAAAGGATGATGCAGGAAGCATTTTGATGGGCACTAAGTCACTAATATGTCCGAACAACCGCACCCTGCACATATATGCGCGCGCGTGCGCTCGTAAACTAAGTAAATGAGCAATAAAATCATAAAAGTTTATATATGGATGAGCCGGACGAGGTTTCCATTTTATCTTTTTTTATCCGCACTTTCGCGCAGCTTATCTAGGGTATGAATCCATATACATCCCAACTAGGCACCTACATCCTATTTCTTTTATACTTAATCTTCTTTTTGTTTATGTTATTCCTTTGATGGCATCTTAAAGAGAAATCGTTCTTATTAAATTGTCCAGCAATTTACGAAAAGACAGTCCAAGAGTTGATAAATAGCAAATTGAAACGAAATAAATCCGCGAAATTGGTGCTATTAATAAATTGATCTTTAAGTTTATTTTGTAGACCACCTGCTGTCCTTTGACAAAGTGCTCCTTGCGCGATTCGGATGCCGGTTGTTTACGTACTATATTTTACAGTTTACCTGTCCGTAAAGTTTAGTTCGATAATAAATGTCGCCATTTTGAGGTTTTTGCCGTGAGCATCTATGCCCTTTTCCATTTTTCACGTAAACCTTTCGAAGTTTGACGCATACATTTTCTGAGGTTGGAGGTCGGCGGTGTGTTTTCGTGAAACGCGCAAAGCGTAATTAAACGCATGCAACAAACTATCCAAACGAAGGAGCGCGACATGGTAAAAATGTCATGACATTCAACATTCCGGCAAATGACAGCCAAAGCAACAATATTTTCTACATTCACCACTGGTTCACAGTGTACTTATTATAAATTGCAAATTGCTATTAAAGTAAAATATCTCGATATAATTGGCTGATATTTATGCACCGATAGAAGGACAAAGTAGTGCGCAACAGTGCAAAATGAAATTGGCTTCATTTCGCGACCATTTATCAAGGGAATAATGGGCGAAGCGACACGGCACTTTCTCGCGACAGGTGGGTGGGTGGCAGGGCTCGTCCTACTATTTCTTTCAATTCCTGCGATTCTCCCTCGCGCGCCGGCCAGGCCATTGGTGTTGGCTATAACAATGGCGGTCGTGGAGAATATTACCATTCATGCGCACCCAATTCCGGGCGCCTCTTATCGGCCCCCGCCGATCACCGCGAATCGAATCGAATCGCATTCTTATATTATCCCTTTTCGCCGCGATGCGCGATTAAAGATTTATTTCGCAATGCGAGATCAATATATACAACCCATTCATTCTGTTGGCGCCGCCGTCGACAGAGAAGGCGACGGCAGCTGCCTGATGATATGGTGGTGGTGAAGAATAAAATAAAAGTAGGTCTTCGCCGCAGCTGGAGTGGCAGTCTTAAACTTTTTACGCACAGCGCATGCAAACACATCACATCCACACGGAATATATAAATCTATACGGGGCTGGGAAAGAAACGAAGTGTGGCGCGGCGGCAAGGATTAAAGAATGATGTACGTCGCGCCGCGCCGCAGCAGAGCGCGGTTTGCGGCTGGGAATGGGAAAAATTCGGAATTCGCCGCGGCGCCGCGTCGATAAATCATGCATTTCGAATTCAATGCGGGCGTCGCGACGTCGGTCGGCGTCCGTGGGCGCAAATTTCGGCGAGTTGCGAGTTCTTAAAATACCTATATCGCGCGAGTGTTAAACGTTTCGTGCGAAACGCTTCCCACTTTTGTTGTTGCAAATAGCCTTGGTGGGGGTGCGTTGCGCAAGAATTTTCCCCGAGTCGCAAAATAGAAATACTTACTAACGATATTTTTTTAGGGATTTTTGGGCGTCGTTGTTATTCCCGACAGGTATCTATCGGTCGTGCGTGGAACGGGGGGTTGGCAGAGGCGCGCCGTGGAGGAATGGAGAAAAGCGGGAGAGAGAGAGATCGTTGGGCAATCATGTCGAAAATGGTATTCTGGCCGCGCGACGCCCGTTGTCGTCGATATCCTTGAAGGAAGAGTGTAAGCGACGGCGTCGCGCGGGGGCGGTGGGGCGTCAGATTGTAATTTGAGGCGCACAACACCTTCGGGACGTCGAATCACATCGTCCCGCGCATGCACAAACAGCGTGCGACAGTATAAACGCGCGACATAAATTCTCCCCCGAGGGGAGCGCAGGGAGGTAAGGGGGATGGTGGGTGGGTGGACGAACGCGAGCGCGAGCGGTGACGTCGGTTTGTTTGCGCCGCGGCGAGAACGACAGCATACGTTATCAACTCCCAGCGACGACGACGACGGCGTCACGTCGCGCAACGGACGTATAAATCAAAAGGCATCGCAAAGCGCCGAGTTTTAATGAAATTAATGCGCGGCGGAAATTGCGGCGACATGAACAATCTCTGTTTTGCCGATTAATAGCTTGCGCGCCTCTTTTTTTCGCCGAAGCAACAACATTCGAATTAAATGCATAAAATAATACGACAACGGACGGGTATAATCGGATTAAATTAAGCATGCATAGCAGTGGTGCTGCGTCGTCGTCGCCGTCGTCGTCGTCGTCATCGTGATTATCAATGCGGCTTGCGGTTTGCGGCCGCCTGCCTGCCTCTATTTCCACCTCTGCGCCTCGCTTCTCGCCGCTCCCCCGATATAAATTGAACGCGACAATCGTGTAAACGTGCCGCGTTTCTTTGCCCGGCGCCTCCACACGTATACCTGTGTATTGCACGAGAACGCATTCATACCGCACGCACGCACGCACGCACGCATTCACGCTCCCTCTTCGTTTGCCTGCTTCTCCTCCGCATCATCCGGTTGCGGCTGTGGTGGTGGTGGTGGCGGCGCCGGGCACACACGTCTGGTTGCCCTGGGAATTGTCGGTCTCAAGGCAATCAGACGCGTTTGCTAGCAGCGCGCGTGGAAAAGGTACGGGAGAGGAATGTAGTAATGTGTGTAATCCCACGGGGAAAGCAGAGAACGCCGCCTGCCACCACCGCCGTCGTGTGTAGAAGGATGCGCCAGGCACACACCTAGGGGCGATGAGCGGAGCCGCCAGTGAACCGCCAGGAGCAACAGGACGTTTTCGCCCCGTGCGAGCGCACACCACCCACATACACACGCTTTATTTCTTTCTTTCATCTCTCATCGCAATTTCCTCTTCTCGATTTTCACCCGTTTTTTTTTCACGCGCGCGCTTTCATTTCCTTCGACTTCATGTTCCACAGCGATTCCTCTTCTTCTTTCTTCAACCTCGCAACGAGTTGGGAGGTTTGTTTGGTGTTGATTTCATCCGCCGCCACCGATATATAGCCCTAGCCATGGCCGTTTCTAAGCTGCTTGCGCTCCGTGCGCGTCGATAACGTGTAACAAGTGCATAAGCAAACACCTATCTACCAACAATCGATAGTCGTCCTTGACGCTAATCCTTGCATTTCAAAATAAGTCGCGCGCGATACATATTTGAGCCCCGAAATTGATTTTGGATTATGATGGAAAATGAGCGGAATTACATTGTGCAACATAATAAATTATTTGCGCCGGAGTAGTGTGCGTGATTGTGGCGCGCCGGCCTTATTAACACGCCGCACGTCGCGCATCGCATCGTTCATTAGCTGGCAGAGCTAAACTATATGGAAGCGCGCGCTAGGCGCTAGGCGCTAATTCACTAATATCACCATTACGACAGAGATGTGCGTGCTATGCGCACCCTCCCCGTATATACTCGTGGATGTGTGTTGCCGAAAAGAATTAATTCCCATAATTTATGCGGCACGCCGATGTTGCGCACGTGACGAACATACACAAACTCATTAAGTCATACACATCAGCAGGCCGCTGCCGCGCACCCCTGCGGCAGCCGTCAACTGCTTTTACTGTTCGTTCGAAGCCTTTTACTTCGTGCTCGTTTTCTCGTGTATACGCGCCCAACCGCTCGCCCGCTACTATGTCAATTTCTTCCTTCCGGTTTCACTAATTACACGCGCCGCGCCGGAATCAACTTCGTCTCCTTCAGTTAATTTTCTTGCTTGTTCTACCCGATGGAATTTGCGGCGCAAAATTTTCGGCACCGCCAACGACAACTCAATCTTTTGAATATATTTCCTAATTATTTGATTAATTAATCAACGAGTTTCGCATGAAGAAATGCTCTACTTACAACAACATCAACATCTGATCTGTCAATTAAAAATGTATTTTTAATTTTGAATTGAAGCAGCAGGAAATTAATCGTGGTGAAAAATGAAAAATATGTATGTTCCTGCTTTAAACTCGTTCGAGCGTAGAAATGTTTTTTTGCGTTTCCGGTAAGTATTTATTTCATACTTTTATTGTCGCGGAGATGGAGGAGGACGCGGCGGCACGGTGACGCAACAGTGGGATCGGAAAAGCAACAGTCCTGATGCCGCCAGCAACGGCGACAGCGACGGCGACAGGCGTCCGACCGCCGCCGCCGCCGCCACCGCCCCAAAACCGCCCACCCACGTCGTTGTCGTTGCTCATCGACGACGCTGTCGTTCCCGTTTGCTGCCGGCTTTCGTTCGTTCATTCGTTTGCTCGTTCGCCCGTCCACCCCATACCCCAGCTGTCGTCCTAGTTATGCTTCTGTTTGCATGCGAGCTGAATCAATGTAAGTAACGTTTATTAAACAGACGCGTAGCAGCGATTCAAAGCAAATATAATTTCGTTGACCCGTTCAAATCACCATACAAGTGAAATGCAATTTATTACCAATCGGAATTATTATTAGCGCCTAAGAAATGATATGGAGGTGAGTATTAAAATTACGAATAGATACGCCTCTGAGATATGATATGGTGGAGGTTTGTGACCATAACCGAACCATGTCAATCGAATCGAATATCGTCGCGAGCGTCGAGTCGCGTCGCGCCAGGAAATGAAAACATCGGCTGTTTCTTTTTCCGCGAGCGTCTTTTTTCTTCCCCCTATCCGCACCCACGTACATATTCGCGAAACCTCCCACCCATCCCCTTCCCCCGCATCTGCCAATCGTTTCCAATTCGCAATTCCGCTTTTATGTTCTGCAATCTGCAACGTGCTTTTCGTCCTTTTCGGGCGGGGAAAGCGCATTGATTGACTCTGCGCGCGCCCAGCAGCCACATTTAATTTCGTCTAGTTTTATACGTCGGCAATCTGTTCAATTATCAATATCGCGAATGTTTATTACAGTTATCAAATATTTTATCGATTCGAATCGAATCCTAAAAATCCATGCCATAAAGCAAAAGACGGGAGAAGCGCACTAGCACGACTCCTAAGTGCTTGTCAATCACAGTCATCAAATCTTCCGCTCGACAAATGATGTATGATCTTCCGGCGCGGCGGGAAAAATCCAATCAATTTGCTATAATTATTCATTGCGACAATATGCGACGACGATGGTTGATTTTAAAATGAAACCGATGACTTTTCAGAAAGTTATTAACCTATTAATCGATACGCACATCAATCGTTGCGGCGTGAGAGAGGGATGCGCGGTGCGCGATCATACATCACATTGATTTATGGACGCGGCGCACCTCGCGCCGATGCAGCTTGACTGGGAGAGGGGGTGCGGGAGGGGCGGCTTGACACCCAGATTGGTTAATCTGCTGCTGCTGCCCCCCAAACCACCCTCGTCAAACCGCCCAAAGAAACCGTTTCTACGCGTTTGACCCGTCCAATGAAGCGGAGAGCCGAGTGATAAGGATTAAGCATCTCTCCCATCCCACCGCCGGCGCCGCGCCGGTCATCTCCTTTGCTCTCTTTTGGAGCTCTGCCGCCCGCGCAAAACAAGGATAAGATAAGAACGCCCGAAAAGAAGTCGAAAACGAGCAGTGCGACAGTGACTGATGCGATCATCGCTTGCGACGGCGGCGGCGGCGGCAGCGGCGGTGATTTGATTAGGAGGGACACACCGCCCGATCACGCAGGATACGGAATATGTCACCATCACCATCAGTAGCCGGCCAGTCTATATTCGGAGGCGGCAGCGGGTATTTAACACATCATTTATCACCTAATGCGTTTATGATTAATCTAAGTCGCCTTATCCGCCGCACAGCGCGGATCTGGGCCAAGCATATGTAAATGTGTGGTGCGGTGCATTGCCGAAAGAAATCGTGGTTGGCGCCCGCTCGAGCGCTACTGAGATAGAGGAGTTTAGGGAGATGAAGATGAGCTGCCCGTATATAAAGGATCCATTCATTTTTCACCACAGCAGCAGTAGCAGCACTGAGAGAAAAAGAAATATCGTGCGGCGAAAGAGATTTTTCAATGAGCTTAAGATTATTCGAAGATGAATGAAGCGGCGCCGGCCGGCGGCGGCGAGAGTTCATTTTTCTCATTTGGCCCGATAGGATAATCGGCATGCGAAAATAATGCATTTACATATTTCCGAAATAATTCATCCGCCCAAAATTCGACAGCGTTAATCTTCTTCCTTTCACCATTTATTCTATTATTTTGTATCGCAAATTAATTACGTTGTATATTAGCAATCGTATATCATATAATCCTATTTCTAATCCGCTAAAGTTGCGCGCATAACTTTATCAAGTGGCGTTTGATTTCGAGGCGCGCATTCCTCTATAACCCGGATCAACGCCGGACGGACAATGTAATGTACGTTTGTCGGAAGGCTTTTACCGCTTTCGCCCTAATTTTAACGTACGTTGAAATTTATGTGCACGCCACACAGGACGAGGACGAGGACGAGGATGAAACCTTGCGGCTATTCCCATCCTGCCATCCTGCCGCACCGCAAATCCCAGGTATAGGATCAACAGCTACCTGTTTTGGACAGCGGCCGCGCACGCGACTGTTGCTCGCATGGCCATCGACAACAACCCCTCCAATACCACCACTAGGTAGGTAGCAACGTTGGAAATTGCGATAAATTCAATTCACTTCTCAAATTGACAATCAAAAAATGCTGACTCGCAGCGAATTTTCTGCAAAACCGACTCGTCGGCAAAATTTCGAATGGTGATTGTTTCCTCTCGACGATGTTTTTCGTCTTGATGATACGCGGCAATTCTCTTATCCGCTTTCCAATCGAGTGCGCTGTGAAATCGAGCAAAAATCTCGGCCCGCCCAATATAAATAATGAAATAGCATGTTAATTTCATGAATAATGCGCCGCAATAGAAATAATGGTGTGTTATGATGATTGGTTGCAGAACGGGGGGGGCCAAAGGACGACGGCCGCCACCACCGCCCGCTCATCAACATGTCGTTATCGACCGTCCTCCCCCGCAACTCGCCACGAAACGCCGCTAATGATGATCGAAATGGAAACGACTATCGAACATGGCACACAAATCCATCCACTCACCCGGCGCCGGCGTTACCGCGCACCAAACTCAAATTAAATTACAGGTCGAAGGATTAAATTCACTCATTCTACGTAAATATATTAAATCTTAGCAAACTGTTGATTTGCTCATTCGAAATGCAACAAAAATCGTCATATCTATTTAAACAAAGCACTGCTCGCCCATGTGCCGACCATTACCTTCACTTGCGCCATGCGGATGGAAAGAATTCAGCTCGTAATGCGCCATCGCATTAATTCTATTACAACGCAGCGCGCACTTTTCTATATAGTCTATGGACGGATCGCCACATAAACGGTGAAATTCAGTTGGACGGGCGGTGCGCTATAAATGACTTGCCCGAATTGCCGTCGATCCACCTTGACGACGAAGACGAAGCCGGCGTCGGCGTCGGCGTCGCGACGAAGAACAAGAAGAAACGCGCCAACGCCCTGCCACGCCGCGGGCCGTTATTATCCGCGCCAAGAAACGAATGAACGCGTGCGCGAGAGAAAAGAAACGCCAAACCGCGTCCTTTTGAAACACACACACACACAACCACGCACGTCCTTTATGAACGTCCTTTTTTCCCACTTGCTCTCCACCGTTCTTCCTCATTCGCGTATAATTTCTTTCGCCTCGCAGGCACAGCCGAAAAATTCCACGTTCTCCTCGTGTGAGTGTGTGAGTGTCGAACGTTTTATTTTCGTCCTTAGAATCCTATTCTTCGGCGCTCCTTTTAACGCCTTTTTTGTTTTCTCCCTCTGGCGGCTTTCTTTGGCCGATGCGTATAATAGTACTGTGTGTGGGTGTGTGTGTTTTTTCTGTTCATTCGGTTCGGGGTCGTTTCTTTATTTCTTCGGCCGTGAGGTTGGGGAGCGCGCGAGTCGAGGGTAGGTGGTATAGTCGTATCGGAAAGCCTTCGAGCTCTTAAAACGTTTTACGAGCAGCGCCCCGCACGAAACTGAAATGGCCTGCTTGCCGCCCTTTTGCGCGCAGCAGAGTTTTGGGAGTTCGGGTGGGTATCGATGAGAGACGCGCCCCACGCGGAGGGATATAACTGAAAGGATTTCGGGGAGCCCTTCCACGATGAAGAAGAAGAAGAAGAAGAAGCAGCAGCAGCAGCAGCACGCGGATGCGTAATTGCAATCTCGCAAATTGCCATCCGCTGCCGCTGCTGCTGGCGCCGAAAATATTGTTTCCCCATTTGCATATTGTATAATTCAATACATCGGGGGTGCAGTGGGGGAATGGGAAAGTGAATAGATGAAAATCCAGAGATGACATCAATTTGTATGATTAAAATATTCAAGCCTGCCTTTTCAAAATCGCTTTTTTGCCAGGCATTTCCTTAATTAATTATGAAAAAATCCATATAAGAGATATATAATATAAAAATATGGGAATTATTCCATTAAATTCATCCGTTCGGTTCAATTCGGAATATTGTATGCAGAATATATTTATGCAAATCGTGGAAAATTCGGCTTTTGAAGAGACGCCAAAAATTTTACATTTCAATAAAAATATTTACCGAATACACATATAGAGGCGAGAGGGTGGAGGAGGGTGGAGAAAAAGATGTTTTCGAGGGCGTCTGTTGCTGCTGCTCCCCTGCATCAAGTCGAGATCAATGAAAACGTTGATCTGTAGAATCGAAAGCGACAGCGACAACGCGGCGGTGGCGGCGGCGGAGACGCACACGAGTTGAATGCAGCCCGCGAATGTTGAACGTTGCGAAACTGTTAACTCGACTCGGAAGTTAAGATCTCCCTGCATGTACCTAAAAGCCAGGGCTGGGCAAAACTACCAAACTACCCTCTTGTCAAAAAACTAACATCTTTCATCTGAATGGTACGAAAAGAAATTAATATTTGTTCAAATCAGAGGGAAAAAAACCTCCAAAATACTACAAATCAAAAGAATGAAACTTAAAGGATATAATTTAATTCGAGTAGGTTATTTACGCATCCTTTGCAGTAACGATCGACACGTGAAACTCGACTCAAGTCAAAGCGACTTGAAGAGCTCTGCTCGCGGGTCGCAACTAGTTGAATTGAATGCAAAACGCGGGCACAATATTCAATTGAATGCGGAATGGAGCGTTTGATATATGTTATACTTATACGTTATACATGCAGCGCGTAAGTTTTTCATGCGTCTTAAGTAACCGAACTGTATAAAACGCATATAAATATTGCGCGCCAGCGACCGCATACGAAATTATTGCCAACCCCCCTTTCTCTCTCATCGCATCCCCTTTCGACCATGCGCCAGGAATTCAAACATGTAATATTTTGTATGTAACGCAAATATCATGCGTGCTTTCTCGAGGAGCTCTTTTTGCGGTACACAAGAATTCAAAACGACGGAATAAAGGCTAAAAGGACGAAATGCCTGCTTTTTTTTCGTTTTGTTGTCCCATGGGGATGTTTGCGCATACAAAACGCCACGCACGTTGCAACATTCAACGCACAAAACTGGAAGTGTTGATCTTCTTTACTCTGCACGATTACGTTCAATTTGCGCAAAATGCAAAACGCGATAGTTATCAAATTCCAAATACAGCGCTATATTTATTTATTACGGTTTGATATGACAAACAGGTAGACGACTCGCACCACGTACCGAGGTGCGTTTTGGGGTAAAAATATACCCACCCGCCCGCATCACAGGCATAAATAAAATATAAATATTACGATTTTATTTATGCGCTCGACCGTCCGCTTCTCGCATAATATTTTATGTATTGCATACAAGCATCCACACACGCACAACTATTATATGTGCGTATATAAAAATACAATAAACATATAAGCATACAAATATACAATATGCCATCAAGTATAAGCAAAGAGTGCGGCGCGCGAGCGTAAAACATACATAATGTTCGTCTTGATACATTTCATACATATAATACAGTCGTCGTCGTGTGCTTTTCATCCCTCGCGCGTGCGTGCGTGGGTGGGCGGATGGGAATCGTATATGTGAATACGTGAATAAAACGCCAGCCATACGTTCAGGTTTGGCTGTGTATAGGCATAGAGTATATATACACACACCATGCGACACCGAATTTATTTATAAATAATGTGCATTCGTTGAATTCCCAGGGTGCGCGCTTGTTGGAATATTTATGCCGCTCGGCTGTGTTCAAAAATGCAATAATATCTCCGCCGAAATACTATATGTACCTCCTTCCACTACTTGAATCTTAAATACCCACCCAACTATCAATTTGTATCTTTTATATTAAATATACATATTTTGTCGCACATATCATTCCAATCGGCTAGCAATAAGCGTGAATCATTTTATAGGTTTCAATCGTTGACGTAGCCTGTTTTTTGCACGTTTAATTTTTGTTTATTTCTTTTATCTTCTTAGGGAAGGAGGGAGGGGCGGAAGAAGGGGGAGTTTATTGTACGGCCGTTGAAGGTGTGTATGTATAGTATGGGCCGTATAAAAGCAGCAAAGATGGCTCTAATAAAACCGAAACGTGACGCTCATACGAACACGCGTCCTGAATGCTAAATCGCAACAGGTCCGTGGTGGCTGCTTCGCGATAGATAGATATTCAACAACTCGCCATGATATCGCACGCAACGTAACGCACACAAAAAAA
>JARJDR010002808.1:0-10496 GCA_030264135.1 Myllaena sp. GC000078
GATAACATGAATGACTACAATAACAATTCAAAAACGTATGAAACAGAGCGGCATATAATGATAAAACAAATATTTAGCATTGCAACTGGGGAACCGGGAGTGATTCGTTTGAAATCGTTGATTCGCAACCGACGCCGATGTAAACTGCAAAATGCGAAGGAATGAAAAGGTAAAGCAACAGAAAAAGGGCGCTCGTTTTGCATGCGCATTAATTATGAGCCGGCACACAGGCATTCGAGTGGGAGGGGAGCTGAGTACACTGTGCGCGTAATTAATTAATTATACATTAATCTAATGCAAAAGATCACCGACTCGAGCGGCGTGCATTAATTAAACCAACAGCGCGCTTAATTCTTGCAAAATTCTTCGCACGTAAGTGCATTGGATATTAGTATTAGATTGCGCATAATCAATTAATATGCGCCCGCCATGACCACTAATTAGTAGTGAATGCTGAATACGTTGGCGTAGGTTGCGAACGGAAACGGTTACTTTTTCGGGTTTTTACCCAAGAACCACTTGCATAAGAAGAATGCGAATAACTTAGAATCGTAATTGAAGATTACCTTCAAAAACGAGGGCGAAACATGAAATATTAATTAATGCATAAGCACTTCGGATACGCGCTGCGGAGAGCATCAAAGCGCATCGGACGGGATGGATGGGCGCACGTCAAAAGCGTTTCAATGAATTGATGAATCGATAAACGGTCAACTGATGAATGAAACACGAGCACCGCGGCGCCTCCCCCCGATCACCGTGGTACAGATGAAAGCGTTTTTCGGCGACGGCGACGCTCTCTTCCTGTGTGCGCGCGCCCGAATTGCAATGCATTTCGCTTAAAGCATTCACCATACGTATTTACATTTGCGCGTTCTTTTTGCGCGCCAAGGAACTGCGCCTCCTTTATATGTATGTATGTATGTGCGTTCCGGCAGTCGCAAGGCAAACGGATATTATTTCGGCGTCGTCGGCTTTTGAAAATGTAAATGATTTGATTTAAAATCACTTTAAATGCTAAGGGCGTCCAACCCCGACCGACCGACAACTTGAAAAACACGAGCGCCTCGGAATGCATTGTTTGCGTAATACTTTCTTATGCAGTTCGAGGACGGAGGACGAACGCATGTATGAATACAAAAATCGTACAAATCGATGGTGAAATAGCTGCCACATTCCATCGCGGCCGGCCGAGGAAGACAAAACGCTGGCATTACGAGATGCAAGTATTTTAATACCGAAAAGCATGGGGGCAAAAATTTATCGCAAATACCATACGTGGACGACAGGTCTTCTGCTTCTTCTGCTTCTTCTTCTTCGCCTTATCGAACCCCGGCTCGAAGGGTTGTGAGGCGAGCGCATTACGTGTCGTCGTCGTCGCATGTGTGACATTTCAATATATGTTTTATAGAATGTATAACCTGCAATGACCGTATATCAAGAGGGACTATCATGGCAAGGTGGCGTTCGTTCGTTCGTTCGTCGTCACTGCTCCTGCTACCCAGTGGTCATTTGCGCGAAAGCGCCCACCCAAAGCTCGCCGGGAATACACGTAATATATGAGATCTACACCCAGCCGAAAATATTCGCCATCTCCCGAGCCACCGAGCGCTATCATCGAAATAAAGGAGTGACTTTGCACAGGGATGTAAAACGTTATACCGCAAGTGATAAATATTCAACTCGGTCTCGCGCATCAATGATGCATGCAAACTCCTTCGGGGCGCCATCCATTACATCATCTTATCGTTTTATTGACATGCTCGAGAATTGAAAATTAACCCAAGTCAAGAAGTCTCATTCAAATCGAATTATTGCACTGATAATAAATAATTAACCTTGTGTGAGTCATGGGTTTTATTATAATCTGGAATAAGTTTAGATTAAGCTTGCGCGTGGGCGATGACGTCGAACGCGGGGAAATTTCGCCTGCTTATCACCGCAGAAGAAAATCTCCCGTTCATATAAGTAATATAGAGAGAGGTATTGCGTCCGGGGCGCAACGCGCGCGTGGCGTATCAGTATTAATAACTTAATAACTGTCAATTTATCAAAAAGACATTAAACCTTTCACATAAAACGCCGAGCGCACCAGCGCAGGCGCTCCCGACGCACAAAAGTACGAAATGAAACTTTGTGGAAAACATTAATTAATTTCATTAGCAAACTTTCAGACGGGCCGCTGCGCGCCATATTCGACATTATTTACGGCCGCCCGAGTCATATTAAATTACAAAAATTGCGCCTCGCCGAAGCGAGGAGGCGCAGAAATGCTTTGAAAGAATAGCCATTTCCGAAGAGGTGAATTGCTTTTCAAATTGTGAAAAATTTCGCGTGGAAAGTTTGTGATGCATTTCATTCGACAAATCGTGATAAATCACAATTATTTGGAGATTCCAATTGCAAAACACTACTAATATTTCAAATTAATTTTTTTTTCTTAGAAATGCTTGAAATAATTTACATGATTCAGAAATTTGCTCAAATATATTTGCTCACCTACTTATGGGGACGCGCCCAAAAACATATAAATTCTCTCTTATCATTGACACATTATTTGTATTCGTTTTACATATCGCATATCCGTAAATCGTATTTACTACGCATTCCAAATTCCAAATTCGATAAAAAATAGTTTAAACTAAACAACTTTTCATTCAATCAAACAATTACATAGTAGTGAAAGCGAATAGGATTGAATTTATCAATCGTGCCATCCTCCATACCATAAACAAGTTTATTTTCTAATTAGATAACAAAATGAGAAAAAAAAATCGGTAAGTATTGTGCACATATCGTAATAGATAATTTGTCGGCGCCAAATAAGCAGATCGAATGCATCTCCACATCAACATGATGATCATCAGCAACATCTCGATCTCAAGGCAACTGCGTAATCTTCCGCCAGACATAGGTATCTAGAAAGCCGAAAATAACAAAAAACAACGTCCTGATTGATTTAGCCATCGCGTGTGTAGCCCTACCGAGTGTTTGATTATCTCTCGCCGTTCTAATAATAAACCATCGTTCTATATTTAATTGATTTCAATATTGATCATATGAGATGCATTGCAATAAGTATGTGTATATTAATGGCTTTTCTACGGAATTTAATTTCGTGATGCAATGATGTAATTTGCGTTCTACACTACCTACCTTTATATACATATGTATTATTTTAATCTACGACGATAAAGTAATACATAATGAGTACACACCGTACAAATAATATTATCGATTCGAATTAGACTTGTTGATCTAGCGCTGAGATGCTTATCGATCGATTATTGACTTTTCTTATTACGCGATATCGGCGATCAGTTTTATAGTAAAATACCCCGGAGTACAACCTGTTAAATAAACATTTATTACGCACTTTCTTTTAATCTCTCTGGCATCGTACGCATACAGCCGCGAGTATAAGATATGATCATATACTTAAGGATTTTATTGGAATAAATTCATGCTCTTAAGTATTTATTCTAAATAAACAACATGGCATTTCAATGATAAAATATCACACCTATTGAGCAATTGACTTATTTATTGACATATTTACATAAATTACGCAAATTCGCATCACTCACCGATGCGATTGAAAGATTGAAGGAAAAACGCATCGATATAATAAATGAAAACGTTGATGTAAAATCATTCCAGTCGATTAGAGGTGTTGATGTAAATTGTATTTAACCGCCTGATGATGCACATTACGCCGCTGCGGCTTGCACACATCGCTGGAGGCATTAAAAATCGAATAAACGTTGCGCTCGCGCCACGTTCGCCTCTCGTGCGCTGCTACGCTGCCTTTGCCGCTGTTCGTATTTAAATTTATTCAAATTGAGTATTTAAGCGCGGCGAGCGTTTCGGAAACATATAATTTTCCACTTAGCGCCCGCGCGATTAGCATAAACGACGACGACGGCGGCGGCGGTGGTTCATTCATTCAACCATGTTAGTCTCTTACTTACTCATTTCCCTTCCGCAATGGCATGCGTTGAAACTAGCCAACAGACGAGAGCACCTGTTGTGTTATTGCATACATTGATGAGAATCGGCCGCCCCCTCACACTTCTGCCCTTCACTCCGACCCCTTCGCTACCCACTGACCGGCCCAATTGTTTGCGTGCGGCGCGAGCGCGAATTGTGCGAATGGCGAGTGGTTTTTATTATTCTATTTTGGTCGTGTGCCAATGTTGATGTCGACGAGGGGCGCCAAGCATGGAGAAAAAAATACGCGCAAAGAAAACAGGAGGTAGAAAGGACAAAACGGTAGCGCGTCGTTGTCGTACACGTGCGGTGTGCGGTGTGTTGCGAAAACATAAGTTATTTTGTATTTCAATTCGCCAAGAAGGGGTTCTTCCGCCGCCGAGGGGTGGCACGCACGGGATGTGCGTAATAAACTCGACGCAAAACCTTTCAATTCGGCCGGCCCGTTCCAATAATACTACTCGTACTACTCCTTGCGTTTTGACCGGTACCTACTATTTGCTTATTCCCCTCGTTGCAAAGCACACACGCGATGCTCTTTTCCCTCATCCCCGTCGCCCTCCACACACACACTTTATGATTGTCCGGTGCGTAGGTAATTTATAAATCACGGTTTATTGAAATTCGCTGGCATTGTAAATCATTCAAATGCCAACACAAGGTGTTGTCGTCCTTTTCCGATCGGATTGCAGGAAATGCACATGGAATTCGAAAAATTCCAAAGTGTTAAACGCTCAAACACTTTTAAACAACAAGAAGTTGAAGAAGAAGAAGAAGAAGAAGAAGAAGGTGGTGTGGTGTGTGAGAATTGAACACATTTCGAAAGGATAATCCACCCTCTCACCACCACCGCATTTCCATCTCCTTGCGCGCACCCCGAGAGTAGATTTGAAGGGATCCTTGAAGATGGACTCGCACCATAAAGTAGGGAATCGTCAAGTGTTCCCTAAACGCGAATATACTTTAAATTCTGTGCGGGCCGCGCCACCCCATCCTTCCTCCCACACGCATGCAGACACGTCGTTTATCGTCGACGACCCTAATTTACATCCCTTTTATATATCCCGTCTCTAAACTTCCACAATGTCCACTATGCGTCTCCCCCTACGCATTATCGTCCATTCGCTATGTGACCTCTAATATTTATATTTAGACTTTATTGAAGCATAAAACATTAACCCAATCACGTAGTCTATTATTGCGATCCAAAAATAAATTGATACCAAACCGAAAGTGCAGTATTGAACGTCTCCTCCACTTCTTGTTAGCACCATTCGGCATTAGACGCAAACAAGTCGCGTGCGATTATCAACAACGAAAGCGAATCGATTATTAAGCAGCGAGATAACTGACGTTAACGAGACCCGAAAAAAAAAATATAACTAAGGGTAGCAGCAGCCACCGAGGGCTATGTATAGCGAAAAGGGGTGATTCAGCGATTTTTGCGTGATATTTGTTAAACTCTCCTCCGTCCCTGCTTTATCATCATGTATTGTAATAGGTCCGGCAAGCAACAACGCGCCTTCGCCGTTCACGAAAAATATGAATGGCGTGGACTTGGTGATAGTAGCAATTTTGAGGATCGGTAATAATCTGTCATCGCCCACAATGCGCCCTCACCCCCACACCCTTCCCCCGTTTCGGACACAACCCCAGCAGATTTAAAATAAATTGACTTTGTCACCAGTCCACCGGCACCGGTCCCAATGGATGATGGATCATTTTTTTGCACAGCATCATTATGCATCGATTAAAATACGATCTACGGTTTTTTTCTATTTTTTTTTGTTGGGTCGTTGGCACTTACTTGGTGGTGACAATCCGAGGCGCGCCTGCAGCGCCAGCTTGGACTCCTCCACCGAGGGCAGTTGCATGTCGGCGGCGTGTCGCCAGTTGACGGCGTCCGGATCGGTCAGCCATAGTTTGCCTGCGAGCAGAGAAGGAAATGCGATGCGTCAATACCACAAGATGCTGAACAAGGCACGGAGACGAATCACACAAGCTGACCCCTCCGGTTGTCATCATGCAGGAAGTGTGGCGCAGCAAGCAGAGCGAGACATGCAGGAGAAGGTGGTGGTTGGGCGCTCGCTGAGTTTGTTAATCAATATATGAGGATGCTGTGGGCTGTATGTTTTCTGCTTCCGGCCGAGGAAAGTTTCCCCGTCTGAGGGAGGGTGGTTTCATTCGGTGGGAGTGCATGCTGCGGGTCGCACGGAAAACTAAGCGGAAAACTTTGGGCCCGATGGACGTCGTAATAGAAGTAATAGGATTAAGCAGAGGCCTAGGCAGAGGCGCGGAGAATCAAAATAGAAGACGCCATTAGAATCGATATACGAACGAGACGCGCGTCGCGTCGCGCCGAATGAATAGCTTGAGAAAAACAAGATGGGGAATTGATGCACTTCCTCTTGACAAGTATTAAGATTTACTCCACTCAAGCTTCGCCCAATCGCTTTTAAACCTATAATAATTTTTTAAGCAGTCATATTATATACAAAAATTAATGATAATTCCAAAACGGAGAGTTCATTGACACGGAACTGTATCCGAAATTAATTCCAGGCTATAAATAAAGTCGAAAAAGAAGCATATGTAGATTTCGTGTGGTGCGTGTCTTCCTGCCTCGAAATCCACAGATATAATTATAATTAATCATGCACGTAATAGATTTATTTACGAAAATAATATATTCATTGCGAGCAATAGAAGAAAAAAAAAACACGTAGAAGTTGGTGTTTCAGTTTTTCAATCTTGAATATGGACCTGTGCCTCCTCATGTCTTGCTTGTTATTAGAGTAATTTGACTTGGGAGAGCAGACCTATAATAAATACGCATGCACGAATTTCCATCATCATCGACAACCGAACAAGGTCGCGATGTTCCCAGCCCAACATATGATTCAGTTCGGCTCGCGAGAACCTCGTTTTGGGGTTTTGAAACACAAGCAGATTGTTTTTCCTTTTTCCTTCTTTCCGTCCCGTCTTGATGATGGGCATGACGATTTGTCGAATGGGTTAATAGGTGCCCCTTTCATTACGAAACGATGAAATGACAAAGTTTTGTGCCGGCCAGCGCGCCAGCCGGCGTAATTGTTTCAGAGAAACGGGTCCATTCGTGGTGGCGCCTGTGCGCGCGTAAAACACTAACCGCAGAGCGCGAGTCATCTTCCACCGGAATTGAATGACAATTGTAAATCGCCCGGCGCAGTCGGCTTAAAAGCTTTTTTGTGCACCGTTGATGGCGATGGGAAATCAAAAAAGTCGAGATGTAAATGATTTTCTACCTCAATGGGAAACGAAAATGAAAATGAAAACGAAAACGTTGAGAATGAGGATGAGGGGTTTGCGCTTTAAAAACCCATTTTTAATACCCCGCCGCCGCCGCCAGCACAACACATCTCGTTTCTTACTTATTGCACCGCCGCCCGCAGGCGGTCGGTGGTGGTGGGCGAATCCGATAGCGCCGGTGCCGGTGGTGGCGCTTCTATTGTACGCGCGCAGATTGAGGGCAGCCCCGGCGTGATTTAAAGAGGAGATAAAACCCGAGTTAAATAAAAGTGAAACGGGACATAGGGCAGACTTGGGCAGGGAGGGGGACACTACCGAAAAATGTTTCGGTCGCCCATGGCCACTGGACGCCGGCGTGCAGCGCACAAAGGTGAATGGAGGGGTGGACTGCGGCCCAGGAGTGCTGAAAGTGAGAGATGTGTGCGCGTCAAGTAAACTACGATTCCTTTTGAAGATCTCGCCAATTCGATTGCGACCCCCATAAGTAAATTGCGGGAGAGATTGCCTGCCGCCGTCGCCATCGCCCACGCGCAATGCCTTTATTACTCCCGCCCGATATGGAAAATAAAATAAAATATTTTCGGTTCGATATTGATCGATTGCTCCACGACCGGAAGAGTGGAGAGAGGTGTAGGCAGATATCTACTGGATATTCATTGATTGTTTGTGCAAATAGAAGCGCAGAGCGCACGGGCGCAAGTATCGTGTTTCCGCCCACGCGTCCAAATTCGCAACCCTCGCCTCGTAACATTTATACCTTATTGTGTCCTCCTCTGTTTGAGCACGTGTTCGCAGCGCACGTCGCAACTCGAAGGAAGCAAACGCAATCAATGTTTGCACACGCGAAGTGCGTGGCAGCATGTGTGTAAACGCGACAAACAGGAAGTGCGCCATCATATTTCCTCTCTCTGCGCTTTTCAACGCGCGACCGAATAAAATTTGAGCAAAATCAACCAGCTATCCCTTCAGCTAGTAGATGCTAGATATTAATAATTTCATATAAAATAATAAGAGAATAAAAGTAAATAAATCGATTAAAGCCGGAGCGGTACGGAGGCAGAAAAAGAAAGAGCAAGGGGAGAAGCAGCACGGACTGGTTGCCATTGGTCACCTCTTTTTTGCGAATTCGTCCTGGCGCGCCGCGGATCGAATCCCGTATACCACCTATAACGCAGGCCGCCCATTTATATCCTCTCTCGTAGGCGAGGGAGGAGGAGTGAGCGGTAAGGACGAAGCAGTGGGAAGGAGAAGGAAATGCGAAAATCCCCGGTACACACATATACATAAAATGCGCGACGACGCGCGCTTGAATGTAAAACGAGCACACCAGCCAGGAGCCCGTCGACGCCGACCGACGCCGACGGTGGGAGAGGCGAAAAGGTCCTGCGCGCGCGCACGCGTTTTACATAATATCGATATATGGGACGGGTTACACGGCATGCGCGCTGCACGATGCGCAGCCGCGGACAACGACGTCGTCGACACGTCCACATCGCCGTCGCCGTCGCCGCCGCCGCCCTCATCTGCATATACAAGGGTGACAGCCAACCGAAAGCGTTTTTTACCAACCAATCGCCAAGTATATGTAAATCGCACCCCTTTTTAGCAGTCCCCAAGATGAAATCTCAAAGGTAATATCCACCAATGATATGCGGCTGGAGATAAAATCGGGTATAGATCAAATTCTAACCACCACTAACAAAATCTGGGTATTGCATTTCAATCAAACCCGCAGGCCAACTGATTATTTACACTTTCCAGTTGCACATCCGTTTGCATTTGCCAATATGCATTTCTGTTTTGCAATAGGAATAGAAGAAAGCGAGTGTGTGGGGTTGCACCCTTCGCCAGGCTGCAGGCGGAAAGCAGAAAGCGAGAGCGCGTGCGGTGTTCGTTATTGCCGAACATGTGGTACTATTTCCATTGTGCGGCAGGCGACGACGGCTACCTGGCGCAGGAGAGGGAAGGGTGTGCGTGACACGCATCGACCTGAAGCTATGCTGCTGCTGCTGCGCCAGATGAAGGGATGAAAATCGTATGTACGCCGCACGCGAAACCCTTATCCGCGCGCGCGCGCGCGCGTGCACATGGCATATGTACGAATTAACCGGTGCCCCGTGCGCAAACATTAACCCCTCACGCGCAAACCAAACCGAACGCGTGCTGTGGGCGCATTGTTGATTGGGTGTATATAGGTACATACGTCAAACCCCGAAAAGTAACAGTTAAACGAATAAAAAAGCGCACCGATGTGATGGAGGCTCCTTTTTTAAAGTTTGGCATATTTTTTAGAATTCGCCATCGTTGGCTATATGCATTTCGTTTCGGTTGCTATTAAAAAGCATGACACCAGCTGCGCTGCCACTCCGCCAATCCGCAGATCAAGGCGAAGGGAGCCCAGCCAGCCACCACCGCGACCACTATTAAGGATTTAAACATGGAAATGCGGATGACTGGCAATTGTGCGCTGCAAATCGCACAAAGGCCACAAAGTGTGACGCCAGCATTCATTAGAATAGTGGCAATATATTAAGCATATATGCCCATCTTCCTACTTTCAAAACAGAAATTTCTTTGCACATAAAAAACTGTCCATTCTAAGGAACGTCTGTTTGCACAATTGATATAGCCCGAACCGTAGGATTAGAAAAATAACCGAAAACGAATCAGATCGTTGTGTATCACATCTTTAAGACATCGCTGAAATAACAGCATGATGAAGAATGAATGATAGACGACGGGGTCCTGAAATAATATTTCACTTTTGTCATATCACTTTGGAAATTTAATCAAACTCTCCTATAAAACTCAACCGTTACAGCGAGAGAGCAAAAAACGAACGTTAAAACATGTGACAAGAACGTTAAAAACCGTTGTCGTCTAGCAAATCAAAGAAGGGCATCAAGCAAAAGGTTTTACGCGAAATTCGAGAAAATACGTTAAATTTCCCAAGAACCAAAAAACCCGTTACAATCAGCTCCCATGATTAATATCGGTTTGCAATGTGCATCACCCTTGCACTGATGCACTTTCCAATATTCGCAGGGTTTTTGGGGTTACTTGACACAAAAAAGCAGAAATTTCTATACAATCAGCAGTTTTACCCTAATTTTTGCACTCTTCACGCTCCACAACGTTTGCTGCACAAAAGTTTAAAAAATCGCTTTTAGGGTTGAAATCCCAAATTTCCAATAACGAGGGTATTTTTTAGGGTGCGC
>JARJDR010002816.1:0-14921 GCA_030264135.1 Myllaena sp. GC000078
GCCGCCCTGCCTGCGCCGCCGCCGCCGCCTTGGCTTGTGTCTTGTGTCGCCCGAACGTCATCCTAGCGCGTCCTAGGATAACACCGCGCGCGCACATGCTAGGCCACTAGCGACGACCGCGGCGTTGCGCTCGGCGCAACAAGGACGCAGCGAATGCACCGAAGCGCGCACCTATCGCGCAAGGATAACAAGCAGGACGAATCCGCGCGCACTAGACAGCGACGGCAACTGCGAAAGACGGCGCCGGCGCCGTGCACCCGGCTGGCGCGCGGAAAGTGCATGGGCAAGGAGGTGGTGGAGGCGGTGGGCGGGCGGCATCGGCGGCGCGTTTTTTGTGATAAGCGTGTGATATTGATTCGGGGTGCAGCGGCGGCGGCGTTGCACCGCCAGCAACAGAGAGAAAGAGAAGAGCGCTTGCGCGCATGCCAAGCGCGAGAATTCGGATATGCGCGGGCGTGCAACACCGACGAATTTCACCCACCCACTCACACACACCTACGGGATATGCGCCGGCACACACCACCATCAACATCCGATCGGGTTGTGCATGGTGCATCCTGGCGGCCAGCCAGTTGAAGGACGCACGCGGCGGTCGTCGGTGGCGGGCGGCTTCAGAGAGGACGACAAGTGCAAGAGCGAGAAGCGAGTGAGCGCGCGCAACACCACCACCACCACCACAGCATCATCACCGCCGAAGAAGAGATCCCACTCTGACCGCCCTCCACGACACCATCGCGCTCTTCGTCCACCAGCCACCACACACACCCACACAAACACACATTTACACACACCACACCTCTTCCTCTGACCGGCGCCTTCTTCGTCTTTACCGCAGCGCAGCGCAGCGCACGCGGCGGCTGCATTTTCAATCCGTTCATCTCGCGCCCGCGAAGCTGCATTGCTCTCGCGCTCCTCTTGCATGCATCCGCGCCAGTGTATGCGTGAGTGCTGCCGCTGCTGCTGAGGAGCGACACACCACACACACACGCACGCATACGCCTACAATCTCGTCCGTGTCGCTCCTCCGTCCGCGCCGTTTGGGAGACCGGCGGGAAGTGTCTCTCGGAGCGCGCGCGCGAGGATGATAGTAAACAAGTGCAGTGCGGGCGCGCCGCTCGACGAAATCGAATCCCGCACAACGACGCGCTGCCGCGGCGCGCGAATCTCACCACGGCGCTCGTGAATTTGAAGTGCGCGCCAAATTTCGACAAAAAGGATTTACATAACTTGCAAAAAAGCGACACGAAAATTGCACGAAACGGATGATTTGAATCCAAGTCGGTGTGCGATTTGGATTCGGTGGTGGGCTGGACACGGGAGACGGGAGGACGCTCAATGGAGGCGGACGCGAAGAAGTCGCACGCATCGATCGTCGAAATTAAGCAAAGTTTGAAGCGATTTTGGCGGCATTCGAATTTGCGGCCGGTGGCGTTTGGCGCCTGGCGAACGCACAGTGCGCGTGTGGTGCAAAAGTTGGCGGTTGGTAGCAGTGGAGGCGGCGGCGGTGGCGGAGGCGGCAACGGTTATCAGCATCCAGTGCCATGTGGTGCGTGAAGTGACGTCGCGTACGCACCCGATACGCAACGCAGTGCACGCAAGTGGAGGCGGCGTTGGTGGCGGCGCAGGCGGTGGAAGCAACAGGATTGTGCGTGCGTGTGCGTGTGTTATCGTTGGCGCGCGCGCGCGCGCGCGAAATTCAAATCGCCGATAAGCGCAACTGGACTAACTCGCGCACCCAGTGCGTAGTATTGTAGACGCGCAAACGAAGAAAGGAAGTTTGTATACGAAGGATACCATCGTCATCGTCGCATCATGGCAATCAACTTTTCGGCGTCGTTCGCCGCTTGCCTGGCCGCCGGCCTCAAGGTGCCCAGACAGATCATGTACTGCATCTCCCAAGGTAAACCATTCGCTTCGCCCTTCTGCGCGTCCTTCTTCTTGTTCTGTTCTTCTTCCGTGCATTTTAATGCAGAGTAAAAACTTTTGCATGTGTTTGACCCAAGTGGTGACATTGATGTTGGTTGGGACGGCCGAATTTCGCATTGCCGCAAAGAACGCGAACGCGGAACAAAGAAAGCGCGGGCGCGAGCGACCGGGCGACGTCGACGTCCGACGTCGCGACGTCGATAATAAATTTCCCCAAGCGTCGGTCGCCCGCCATCGCTGGAATCGCTTTCTTTTTCGCACCCTATCCCGCCGCCACTAGTTCGTCCTTTTCCTGCCGCTAGTTCTTTTTTAAGCGCGTCTAGTATTTTTCGTCCTAGTCGTCCTGTCCGTCCGTCTAACCGTCCGCCTCCTAGATACCCAACCATTACCGCTATCGCCGTTGGGGGTGGGTTAGTTTTTATCCGCCCCATTCCTCATTTGCGCCATTACACGAACCGGAATGAGCGTGCAATTTTTCGATGTAGATTGGCCGATCGAGATAGCGCCAAATTCGCAAACTGCGGCGCGCGGCGCACGGTGGCGAGAGGCCAGCGGCGACGTTCGTGGGTGAACGAACACGAGAAACGCGCGCACTCGCGTTGCAACCCGAAAATACAATGTGCACATGCAACTCTCGCCATCAAGGCAGCCTAATCCAACCATTTAAATGATGCATTGTCGGACTTGGCGCAAAATTTGCATGTCTTTCATCATTCTTATCGCGAGTCCTGCGTGCGCCACGAAAGGACTTAAACTAATCAGCCGTATTTGTCAGCCCGTTTTCGTTCGAATTGAGGGAAATGATTTGGAAATAAAAGTGAATTTTCGGTTCGTCTGGTTGACCGTCTGGTCCTATGCGAAGAACCTTGACCAAAACCGGCATCGGCGGGCGCGCGCGCTCGCGCGACCGCAAGCTGGACCCAGCGGACACCACCGGCATGTGTGTGCCGCTCCGCCGGACGGTGCAGATGCAGCCGGCATCAGTCCGCCCGCCGATGACTAAACCTTGACCTTGCTAGTCTACTACTAATCTTCCACATTCACGCCGGCCGCGCGCGGCACTCACACTCACACCCAGCCAGACAATGGGCCCGTGTGCATGCATGATGATGATGCTGATGATGCACGCCGGGACCGTCCGTTCGTTCGTTCGTTCGTTCGCGACGCGTCGCCCGTCCGCTGGCATTTTTTATGCGCCGTCTCGCGTCGCGTCTGGCTGGGCCGATTCATGCGCTCGAATGCATCTCGTGATGCATCTCATGCCACACATACGCGCGCTCACGCGTAGAGTCACACCGACGCGTTTCAAATGATTGCACTCGCGACTGCGAGAGATTCATCAATAGGGCCGCCAAATATTTTTCGTCTTATCCCAAATCTTATCTAACTCAATAAAGATAATTTAAAGTAAAAGTACTGCAATCAAAATTAATTATTTAGATTTCATTACTTGCTTAATATTATTATGGTCAACATTAAATTTTTGAATGTTTGAGTGGAGAAATTGTGAGGATATGTATATGGTCACCCTGGGATGAACGTTGTTCATACATCAAGCATTCATTGGGTTAGTAGTGGACGTGCGCGACGGCGGAGGCGGCGGCGGCTGCGTCACGTCGCCGATCCCAGACGCGGGCCGCGCACTCGAAAACTGGTTATGCGCCCGTCTGCATCAACGCATTCAGCGGCTCATCGACGGAGGAGCGCGACGAGTCTGCATATTGTACATACGATGCATACGCTCAGGATATGTAAAGTTTTCGAGAAACCGGCCCAGACGGACCGAACCGCGACGGATGGAGGCTGAGCACGATCGCGCTGCCAGCAAGCCTTTCCGTCTCAGCCGTTTGTTTGATTGATAGAATTCTTTCTCGCCGCGCCGCGTCGGACCGGACCGCGCGACGCGACGCGGGACGGGCATTCCAATAATAACCTAGCTCAACAAAACTTTTACTTTCCGTTTGAACCTGAAACCAGAAACAGGAGGAGGCGCGTCTCGCTCACGCACAGAGCACCGCGGCGGCGCGTAATTATGTTTTCGGGCTTCATTCTTCTCTTGAAAGCGAACGTTCTACATCGTTTGCGTCTCCTTTTTTATTTTTCTTTGTTTCCTTTATATGCAGTTAGAGAATACTTATGTCTAGTTTAAATTCGACTTGATTACATGCGATAAGCGAAATGCATCGAAACACAATAATTTGCGATTTATGGCGATCGTACGTGACCCCCAAGTCAAAATTACGCGCGATAAACGCGTTGCGGCGGCGATAAATGGTCGCCCGAAATTAATCCGTGGCGTTTTCGACTTTGACTTCCTGTATCAAACCGCTTTAGTGTCACGAATATGAACACTTTTGTTTCCTGACCAGGTATGCTATAATTCGTTCTTCCTCGAATTTCAGACTCAACTGCCCCGTATGTTCTCTACAAAGATGGCATCGACCGCACGCAAATGCAATGGGGTTCCCAGGAGAACTATGCGAGTCTTGCTGCCCAACACCAACAGCAACAACAAGCCGCCCAGCAACAACAACAGCAACAGCAGCAACAACAAGCAGCTCAAAACGGCGCTGCAAGCCCACCGCACTCCTCGCTCGGTGGGCCCACGAACGTCCCGCTCGGCGTGGAAGCCGACACAGTGGCACCGCGCGACCAGAGCCTACCCTCGCCCGCACCCTCCCCGTATCCAGCGACACAAGCGGAAAGCCGAGACGATGACCTACCCGGCGACCAGCCCACCATGGACATGGAGACCCGACCATCGTCGCAATGCTTCCCCTCCGGCGACCTACAGCAGCAGGCGTACCAACAATACACACGCGTGCCACCACCGCCATCCGCTCCGCCGCCCGTCCCACCACACATGCTGGGCGCCGGAAGCTTCTCGGCGCTGCACTACCTCAAGCAGCCGGGCGTGATGGCGCTGACCTCGTTGGGCGGCGGCGGTGGTGGCGGCGTCGACGGCCCGCAGGGCTTGGACCAGTACACCGGAAACATGCAGGACATCCGGTCGGCGGCCGTTGCCGCAGCGGCAGCCGCCTCCCTACCCGACGTCATCCAGCAGCAGCAGCAGCAGCAACAGCAACAACAACAGCAGCAGCAACAGCAGCAAAATGGCGGCACTGGAATTGGTGGAGGCGCCGGTATGAAAGGCACCAAAGGGCTCGGCTCTGAGCTGCGCCTCTTCAAATGTCTCACGTGCGGCAAGGACTTTAAGCAAAAGTCGACGCTGCTGCAGCACGAACGCATCCACACCGACAGCCGGCCGTACGGCTGCCCCGAGTGCGGCAAACGCTTCCGCCAGCAATCGCATCTCACGCAGCATCTGCGCATCCACGCCAACGAGAAGCCGTACGCGTGCGTCTACTGCGAGCGCACGTTTCGCCAGCGCGCCATCCTCAATCAGCATCTGCGCATACACTCCGGTGAGAAGCCATACGAGTGTCCGGAGTGCGGGAAGCACTTCCGACAGAAGGCCATCCTCAACCAGCACGTCCGCACACATCAAGGCGAGCGCCCCTCTAAGACCACCCTCTCTTACTTTATCTATCTCTTTCAACTCTACCATTGTTTTACACTTATTGTTTATTTTTTGATTAATTTTTTGAGCGGCCACAACTCTTACCTCTCGCTAGCCCACATCCAAACCCCAAATTCGCGCATCAATTTCTATCAACAGAACGCGTTCCGATCGTGTGTGCGTGTGAACGGGCGGTTAGAGTTTGGTCGAGTGCATGTCCTTCATTCAGTTTTAAGCTCACTTTCTTAGTTACTTTGCGTGGGAGGAGGAGGAGGAGGACAACTAACGAAGGAACCATAGGTCTAAACAAGAACCATCTTTCTGTTTTGCACTGCCCACAGACGTGAGCCCGCATCTGGTGTTCAAGAATGGCATTAACCCGACGCTGTGGCCGCAGGACGTGCCCTTCCCGCCCGACGAAGGCAAGGAGGAGGTGGCGTCGACGTACGGCGACGGCGACTCGCAAACCGACCGCGGCTGCTTCTCCCCGAACAGCGTGACCAGTCAAATTCAGTACCCGTCGTACTTCAAAGATCAGAAGGGCATGAGCCACTCGGTGTTTGGTGGGCCGACGAATTTCGGCGCGCTGCAGTATCTAAAGCAACAAGGCGGTGGGAACGGTGGCGGTGGAACGCTGAACGGCAGCAACGGCAAACTTGGTCTGCCGGATGTGATACAACACGGCCGCTCAGCGGGCATGCCGCTTTACGTACGCTGCCCGATCTGTCAGAAGGAGTTCAAGCAAAAGTCGACACTGCTGCAGCACGGCTGCATACATATCGAGTCGCGACCGTATCCGTGCCCCGAGTGCGGCAAGCGCTTCCGCCAGCAATCGCATCTCACGCAGCACCTACGCATCCACACCAACGAGAAGCCGTACGGCTGCGTGTACTGCGGCCGCAACTTCAGGCAGCGCACGATACTCAACCAGCATTTGCGCATCCACACCGGCGAGAAGCCGTACAAGTGCCAGCAGTGCGGCAAGGATTTTCGCCAGAAGGCCATCCTCGACCAGCACACGCGCACGCATCAAGGCGATCGGCCGTTCTGCTGCCCGATGCCAAACTGCCGCCGCCGCTTTGCCACCGAGCCGGAGGTAAAGAAGCACATCGACAACCATATGAATCCGCACACGGCCAAATCGCGGCGCGAGGCGAATCTCGCGGCAAACGACAGCAAGCTCAATTTGAATGTGGGCGCTGTTGGCGGTGGTGGCGGCGGCGGAAGTGGTGGTGCGAATGGCGCCGGCACACCATCGTCGACGTCGTCGAGCAGCACGGCGGTGTCGGCGGTGGCGGCGGCGGCGGCGCTGGGCAACCTTGGACGCGGCGCGCTTACGCCGAGCGCCGTCGTCAAACCTGAGCTGTACTTCCCGCAGTGCTACGCGCCCGGCTTCAATCCGCCCACGAGTCTGGCGCAATTCCCCACGTCCGGCGTGGTGTCGCCCGATTTCAAGCCGCCGAACGGCGCGCTGTCGGCGCAGTGACCGAGCGTCGTCGCCGCCGCCGTCGCCGCCACGGCGGCGCGCAACACGATGGATGCGATCGGCTGACACCATCAGCCGCTGCTCCAGCGGCGTTGGACGACGGACGACGTGGTGCGCGCACGCGATGAAGAGAGCGGCGGCGGATGAACCGGCCCAGCCTACCCTCCCGCGCGGGGGAGGTAATGTATTGTATTTATAATCGTTTATGAAATGCACGATACTTAAAACGAAGAGCGTGAGAGGAGAGCTGATACACATATACCGATACAAACACACATTGATGCGAGTCGTCGTCGTTCACTAGAGAAAGAATGGAATGATAATAAAACCGGCGCAAGGGATGTAACGTCAACATAATGTATCCGGATGGATGAAATCGCCATGAAAGAGGAAAAAATCATCATCGAACGAACGCGCAATGATAACAAACATGGAAAGAGGCGCAAGGGAAAGAAAAATACCTCTTCGTGTGATATTGATGAAGATAAACAGTGAAGGGCCGCAGCGGAGGGAGGCGACTTGGACGCGGATGATAAAAATTGCGCCGAAAAATACTGGTTTACGCAAAACGCAAAAGAATGAAAGTTCAACGATTGTTTTTGGTGGCGCGTCGCGACTTAATTATTTGTTTGTTTGCAATAATTCTTATAACGCTTCTAAAGCGGTACCTAGAAGAAACATGAATGGAAACGCCAAAGTGGAAGAAGACGGAATCGACGAAGAATAAGAAGAACAGGAGCACGATCAAAACGACGGACATGTGAAATAATACAGGTATAGCACGAAACGAAATACATACGCGAATGTGGCAATACTATTTCTATTTTTACACAACATAGGCGTTAAATTAATATTTTTTAAAAATGAACTTAACAAACGCGAACGATTTTGTTTAGAGAAACGACGTTCATCGATTGACGATTAAGGACTGAATATTACACTTATGATTATTAAATTTTAACGATAATGCAGGAGATGCAGGACGGTACGGAAAGCAAATATAAGCGTCGCAGAATATTGCCCAATATGTGATCTCTTAATAATTGTAATATTTAATCGAATTAATTTCTTTGTTTGTTCAGTGTTCTCTCATTTTGTTTAAATTTTAAACTAAGAGTGCAGCTATGTACGCGAACGAGAAGGACGAAGTTTTTCTTTGTTCGCCAGTAAGTGCGGTTGGATGATCTCAACAAAAAAAGCTCAATTTTAAACGCGAAACGAAAAGAAAACGACAAAAAAATACATCGCTATCGAAAGCAGCGGAGAGCAACAAAGGCGTGCAGTTGTCGTTTGTGAAAATCGATTTGAAAATCTCTCGATTTTCACAAACAACCATCCGCACGGCTATTGCGCGAATGATCAACATGTGATGAATTATTCATTAATAATCATTATTAATTAACTTATCTCATAGAATTTTCATTAATGTTATGATTTCTCATTTTGAATGGTTTAATTCTCTAAGCATATATGCGAAATTCACGATTTTACTACAATATTTAATAACATATTTAATTAATGGTGCAATTATAACTATACGAATGGATCGTTACAATCAAAACTTATCAAATAAGTATAAAATGCGCAGCAGCGGAAGAGACACATTCGACGAGGTGGAATTTTATCGCGAATAAAAATAAAATAATACACATATTATTATGTTAAGCATAAAAAGGAGAGAGAATTATATTCATGGTTTTTTTAAATAATAATAGCGCAAGCGCAAAATGGAAAGATTTTTAGATTCTAGTAGACAAACGGCAAGTGATATAATTATTTTGACGGGAAATGCGGAGATGAGAACGAAACGACCACCACATAACTTCCACACACACAGGACATACACGTACACATGCTCACACAATCACAATAAATTCGCGTATACGATTAATTTTTATAAATGTAAATGAGTTAATTATCAAACCCGGTGTGCAGGTTGAAGAACAAAGCGACCGGCATCTATTAGTTACGTTATACCCTATTTATCTATTGTAAGTGTATTTGACGATGCAATTCAAATAGGGCAGAGAACTCGAAAATCGAACTCGCACACATCACTTTCACGTAGATGGTGAATCTCCAAAGCGTATACATATATAAATAAATATGAAGTAAATACAAGTAAATGAAGATATAGGTTACGATGATACAGGTTTAAAAGTATATGAATAACTGATGCTGATATACGAAACAAAACAAAAATGATAACGAACACACCCACACGATGGTATACCATAATCTAACATGCATATAGAAGTTTAACTAATAACAAAGCAAGACACGATTTATATAAATATTATATATAAATATTATATATATAGACATGAATATTATTATTACTTATTATTATCATTACGATTATGATTAATTAACTATCGAAGGCGCTGCCGCTAGCGTGGGCGAGAGAGTAAGAAGGGAACTTTTGAAGAACTTTGTAAAAAAACAACTCACTCCCTCTTTACATAGTGATTAATTCGCGACGATACTGTAATTGTCTCGATTATGCAATACGCTGTCGATGCGACACACACACTGCTCTGTTTTCTTTGTAGCAACTTAGATTTTTTTAAATATTTTAAGTTTGGATTATTTTGATTTGATTTTTATTTTTTATGTGTACATTTTTTGATATCTTATGCATATTATACATATTATTCTGATATATTTTATTGTAAAACAACGTATTTGCTCGTTAATTAATGAAATTGTGTGAAAGAATCATTTTTTCTTTTTTGTTTTATTTATTTTTTCTCTCTACTTCTTATCTTCTTCATTTTTTGCAGAACCACGAAACTAACTAATCATAACCAGAAGCAAACCAATATTTACAGAATACCAATAAACCGATTATTTTTATATGAATATTAAAACAAATACCATGGATACATCATCCACCCATAAACTCATCAATTTTTCATATTGCTTACGGCTAATAAGGATTAATCTCTCACACTTCATACAATCGATGAATAACGATTTAAACGAGATTTTTTTAAACAATATCCTCCCTGATGAGATACGAACGCAATCAAGCAGAGACAGATGTAGGAAAATGAAACGCGTATGTATACAATTCACAGTGATAACTAACAAATAGTAATTACTAACTTGCAGTACTTGCATGAAAGAAACACGTACACATTTAAATAGTTGCAGAATAGTTACAGAATAGTTATACAATGGTTACGCAGCCGGCACATTGGAGAAAGAATATCAAATATTCTTGTGAAACTTGAAGCAAAACGAGGGGTCTTCCGGTGGTTTTGTTATGCATTACTTAATTGATAATTTTACTGGCGTACGCTGTATTCGTTTCGCCCATTATGATACAATCCGTATAAACAATAACAATAACGATTAGCATATCTAATTGATCGAGTGATAAACGCGTCATTCAACTGATTTCATTGATTCTAGTACGCAAACTATATATTCTGCCGCCAATACGAAATGCCGCCGTCGCCGCAATAGCAATTACAGTGTCTTCCATATACGAAAAGCATTAAGTAACCTCCTACTGATCGAAGCATACATGAAATAGCTACCAATATTCTTATTACTACGATTACAAACTGCGATTAATAATAACTATATGTATACAAATCCGACTAAACCAGAGAGACTCTCCGCTAATTAGTATGATTCTATTGAGTAATTATTATGATTATGATTCATACAACACGTTTAGGGATATTGCTGTTCATCTAATAGGTGTTGACAGCCGTTGACTGTTACAGTTACAATAAATATTTATGATTGAAATAGAACATGCTAGTTTTCTCCGCCATAGCCATAGGATGTTTGATTATGAATTACTGTGAATAATTAGCATCGATAGGATAGTTGACAAAACAGATACAGTGAAACTCAAAGGCTGTTAATTTTATACATATACAAGAACAGTTAACGTTACATTTAAATAGTTATATTGAAGACAAGATTTTTGCAGGATTTCATTTTCACATATGAGACTTTTTAATACAGAATATTAGAATTCATGTTGTGAGAAGGTTGAGAATGCCATCGGGAGACTACCAACAAAATATGACAACCAGATACCATAATTAAATAGAAATAAATTTAATTAAACATGAAAATAATTAAGGAGACATAATTGGTAATTTCTCATTCCCTCCAAAACTAATGAAACTCTACATGTATACTTATCTCTTCTTTCTATAAAATCTTTGGCGGATACAAATTGGCAACTATATAAGTTTGAAACTACAAAAAAGATATGAAAAATTGAGAGTTATTTTTAAGTTGAATCGAAAAGAAGAAAAAACGCGAGCTATAAGACTTGAAAACGTGATAGCTACAAACTATATATTTAATTAAATTGAAACGACTTAATTTTATAAACACACAAATGTTTATAATAAATATACGTGAACGTGTATTATTATAACAAATGTTTTTAAACGGAAGGAAAAGCAGTCATTTCAATTCGATAACCAACATACTAAGGACGAAAACGAATAAGATGAAAATTTCTATTATTAATATCCATGTAAATAATTATACATAATGATACTATATTCATATACACTTAACGATAAATATTAATGAATTTTAAAATTGATACGGAGATAAAATTACACACAGGACACACGACACACCCATATTACTTCAATTAAATGATTGATTAATGAATAAGTAAGTTACTTACATGTACAAGCAAAACACACGAAAAATTCACGAAAAAAATGAAGATAAAATTACAAGTTTGTCGCATTACTATATATACAAAATTACGATTAAAATTACTATAAATATCTAGCGAAACAAAAATTGACGATGCATTTTCTCGCGCATAAGTACACGATTTACATTTAGGAGATTCTTAATAAAAAGATAGGCGATACGAACAGGAGAGCGAACAGTGAACGACGACAACTTTGACGATGACGACTCGAATAATTTCAGCAAAGACGATTTGTACAGTTTGTAAAAGCCGGAATTGGGTTCGGTGTGTGTGCTGACGAAGTCATTATATCGAATGGTGCAAGAAGATAATTCTATAGTGATCGACGTGATTGATAAGGCGTTATTGATAAGCGATTAATATAGTACGTAGTAATTAGAGCACGAGTGAGAGAAGGCAGAGCATGTTTTAGTTATGTGCGATCCGGTAACAATGCCAATCGATTTTTGCATATGTATATCGGGGGAACAAGTTCGCGATTGCATTGTCGCCGGAGTCGCACAAAAATCGGAAATTGGAACAAAATTGATGGTTGGAAACAATTCTTCATCACTTTTAACTGACACTTCAATGCAAAAATTCACATTTCGACTTGAAACTTTCAGCGGGAGGTTTACGTGTTTCGGTTTCGACTTCAGTTTCTGATGCATTTTTAACGAATAATAGTTATAATGAAATATTATAATTACAAACAAACAAGTGCCATAGAACGACAAACTATATAACTTTAAATAAACATAGTAAACATTAATTAAATAAAACAAGACAACCGAAGACGCTTTTATTTAAAGAAATGAAATGAACTATAATAATTGTAAAAGAAATAAAATAATATCGAATACAAATAAAATAGAAACAAGATGAAATATGATTATTTACGGAGGATACAGATGACGATACAGATTATACAACCACAGTCAGACCTTATTAACTTGTAAGAATTCTATATTCTATTATCTATTGTCTATTACCGATTGTATATTTATTGATATTGATTATATTTAGAGGACGTGTGGAATGTGTGACGAAAAGCAGGAGGAAAACAGGAAAAGGGTATTTTCATGATGGATGCATTAATAGAATAGGTGTTAAGGAAATTATTCCTACTACAGAAATGATTTCCTAATCAATAAGGAGGGTATTTCAGTTCGATTGATTTACAGCACATTTTTGAATATAATGTAAAATAATATATTGTATACGATCTCTCAAAAAGATGCTGAAAACGCTGAAGAGAATCAATTGAAATTATAATATCGACAATGGGCAAATGCAACAAATATTCGCCACCAAATTCTTATTGATGTCTGTTTCTTCATTCGCGGCGCCTCGGTTTTCTGTACACGTGCACTGCAAACACTATTTTTCCATTCGGAGTTTTTTCCTACTATTTTGCTTTGCGTCCGAACGTTTTACTGGCAAACGCGAATGTTTTTTCAGCGCGCGAAATAACAGCGGCGCGTTCGCTTCCTTCGCGCTTTTTGCGCGTCTTGTTTTCGTTTTCTGCGCGCGCGACTGTTATTCTTGCGTTCCACCTCTTTGCGCGTCGGCGGAAAAGCGCGGAGCGCGGTGAATTGAAAGCAGCGCAGAGAACGCTCGCGCGCGTCAACGGCAAACAACCGGTGTGAAATTGTGCAGCACGAAAGAAAATGAAGACTGTCCGTGCAGAGAAAATAAAATGGCGAAGAAAAATAGCATTGCATGGAAACCAAAATATAAGCAAAATATGAAAACACCCAGGCCAATTGTGGTGAAATTATTCAGGATCAATGAAAATTTGTCGATATTTTGATTTCAAACCTTGACGCTTTAGACTGTTTTGTTTGTGGAATAAAATGCTGATTATGAATTAATTCATTGCGGTACGATATTAAGGTGCACTGAATTAAATGCAAAATAAGAAACAATTGTAAAAACAGAATAATTAATATTTAACTTCCATTATGCACCAGCAAGCACACAATAGACAAGCAGGCGAAGAAAAACAGTAAACCTCAAAGCGTTGCCATTAACTTTACCGAATGTTAACTAAATGCTCAAAATACAAACAATATTTATTATGATTGCATAAATGCACCGAACAATGTTCGGAACAAGATTAAACGATAACAATAGATATATTTTATACATACATCAACAATACTTGCAAACGATACGAATGCATACCGAATATTATTGTAAACATTTCCGTAATTTGTTAATTTTTAGCAAGAATGTAAACTGACAGAAAAACAGCCCAGCTATACGAAAACGTATACAATAATATTAGTAAATAATTGATAAGAAATATCAAACAGTTTTAATGTAATGACTAAAATTGCATGAAATGTAAACCAACGTTTTGTTTTTTAATTGGCTATTTTATGCATGAATGACAACAAGTATTTGCTCAATAGTACAAATACTCTACTAGTGTATATAGTTTTTTACGCTCAATGAAAGTTCCGTTAAATCATTTTCATCAAATTGATTACACCAATGTAATCATTAAAGTAAATTAGATCACAACCAATGCGTTTTGTCAATGTCAACACACACAGGGTGGAAACAAAATCAAAATTATTAAAATATAACAAATCTGCACGAAATATAATCTTTCATTACTTGAATTATGATAAAGTCGACGTTTTTGCAAACAAGTAAGTACATCACTATTTCAAGCAATATTTTAGATGGCATTTGTGTCACTCAACGAGGTGATGGCAAAAGTAATTTCATTTCTGAACCTACCCTCCATTATTGTTACATAACTTAAGATTAAAGAGAGAGGTTGATAAAAAGCCGATGAAATTGATGAAAGACGAGCGGGTCGGGGAAAGGAAAACAGAAAGTTATTTTGATAGCGTTTCGGTTTAGTTATATTGTAGTCGTCTAAAACTAAAACAAGCAAAATCTGTCTGTAGATGAAGTATAACGATTAAATTATAAGTGAATCAATAACAAGATGAATAAAAAATGATGAAATTGATCCGCGAATGGCAGTCCGCCATTAGCAACCGAAAATTGAAGCGTATGCGGAATGAATTTGGATGAAGTCACACACAAATAATGTTAAAAGGTTTTGGATACGATTTAGATACGATTAATAAAATGCGTTTGATTGACTTGTGGGCGGCTAAAACCATTGGCAGATTGTGATTGATGCGATTATCCGAATGTTTTGAGGAGAATGATGATATGGTAATGATGATGATGATAATTTTGAATCTCTTTGTAATATCGCATATTTAAAGAATAAATATGAATGTATTTGTTACTGTTTGCGTTTTACTTTCCTACTGATA
>JARJDR010002818.1:0-47505 GCA_030264135.1 Myllaena sp. GC000078
GCAATCAGCGTTGAAGGGTAATGAATTGCGCTTTTATGATGCTAATCAAATTTGCAGCAGCCGCGTTTCGTGTTAATGATTGATGAAACTTTCAACACCAATCATTCTCGTTGGTTTTGTTTTTCGGTGGACTCGTTTTGCAAGTGAGAGAATATAAATAATTGCAGTGATTTGATGCAAATAGATTGGACACGAATGAAATGTGCGTGAGCACTGTCGATTTATTTCGCATGCGTGCGTGCGTGCGCTTTCCCATCACTCCATCCGCATCTCTTTGGCACGCCTGCTTAATAGAATCGCCCAGCATCAATCACGGGCGTGATGCGAAAAGTATTTATTTATTGCGGCGCGCAATTAGTTTCTTACACTATGTTGGGCGCAAAACGTTTTAATTATTATTTATGCATTGACAGTGGGGTTGGTGGATATTGAGATATTTATGACATTGCGAATGTTGAGAAGGCGAGCGCGGACGCGGACGCCCAATTAAAAACGATTATTCTTCATTCAGAGCTGCAACGAGTTGGAGCGGCCAGCAGAAGAGTGGTCAGCGGCTAAAGATATATGGCCGAGATATAATTAAGCAATCTATCAGTCTGCAAGAGCGCGAGCGCGCGCTTGTGCTCTTCGTAACGAGCCGATGTGTATGAGCATGTTCCACGTTGCGTTTATGATGCGCACGACTTGAAACCGATAACTCTTTGGCCGACGCGACGCGACGGAGCGACAGGAAGAATTGAAGCGCGCTGAGTTATTTATTGTTGTTCACAACAACAACAACCATTTCAACACTTCAACACTCACGAAATGGTTACATTTTACAAAAGTAAAAATTAACAAGCGCAGCGTGTGATGGTGTGATTAAGTCATGTACTCATGCGCAGAGGAAATTGTCCAAGTGATATCCGTGTCTCCATCTAACGACTGAAAATTTAAACCATTTAACTTTTAAACAAATTAATTTATATTTGTTCTCAAAATTAAGTACTTAACCGGTTTGAAAAATCAAATATTGATTGAAGAATGTATTCCCTGCTGATATTAATATATGAGCATTGGTTTTATTATTTATAATAGACAACGGGCGGCGCGCACGATTTATGATTGGACGTAAGAAAACGCATCGCCAGCGATTATTTATTTTTATTACCCGAAAGCAAATCAACGCGAGATTCGTTGGTTTGATTCCCGGCTTCACGCATTCACCTCTTCATCATCGATGCGCGCGCGAGAGAGCGATTCTTTGTCTGCAGCATGAAATTCCTCATGCATTGCCCGCCGCCGCCGCGCGCTGATTGAAGAAAGACATGCGGCCGAGGCCGAAGAAGGCTGAACAACCAATGGCCATTGGCAATATCGGCACACGGCATACGCGTATATATCATTCTGACTTGTGAGAAATAAGAAAACATCACGAATACGATCGACAAGCCGCCACACCGCCGCCGCTGCCGCCGCCGCCGCCTCATCAAATCGATGGCCGCCAGAGCGCTTCAAATTAATTACTCGTAATTATACGCTCCGCGCGCCGCGCCGGTGCGCTGGAGGGTCAGCGTGTTTATACGATTCCGGTGCAGGCAGATATTATTAATTCGTGTTCAATGCGCGTGTTCTTTGTTTTGGCCACCACCGGATCGACAACGCTGGAAGCTAGGCGCGCGCGCGCGCGCTACCCCTCAGCTCAACTGTGCAACTGTAAAGTGAACGAAATGTTGGCATGGCTGGTTGGTTGGCTGGCATATATCTATCTATCTCTGGGTGTGTGTGAAAGAGCGTTTGCGCGCGAGTAGATTACATAAAGGGGCAATAAATAATCGCGCGGAGACGGACAAAAGAAAACGGGGCGCGCAATGATTTATGCCGCAGCTGGATTTGATTTGTGACGAACGCCGGGGCCGCCATCCCGCCGCCACTGCCGCCGCTTTTAATGTGCGACGCCTTTTTCCACCCATCCCCCTTTTCCCCCCCGCCTGCGAAACAAAAGTTATACCAGCCGCAACCGTACAGCAAAAATCACTATAACTGTAACTGTCAATTTCTAATTATTGTGGTGCAAGAGGGTTGGGTTGGGTTGCATTTCTAATCAACCACCTACGAATGTGAATATTACATCCTGAAATCTTTAATAAATCAATTTTCCATTCGTTAGTGGAGGGCGGGCGGGCGGTGATATCAGGCCGTTTGTTGGGGAAAAAAGCTGGCGGGCGGGCGAAGAACATAATTTACGATCACAATTTTGAGAAGGGTGCCTTTAATGCCCTCACTCGCGAGTGAGCAGCGCGCGCGCGCGCGTCTTTCCATCTCGCCTGCAATGCGTATGCAGAGCGTCACCCATCGCCATCACCATTTAGTTCTTTTCCAAACACACACACACAGCATGAGCTTGGCTGGCGAATGAATGGCATGGCCAGAGGGACGGTGGGGGGAGGATGATGATAAACATAAAACTCGTAAATTATAGATAACATCAGAGTACTTTTAGTTGAATGCATTAACATCACTCTGCTGCTGCTGCTGAAGCTGCTGCTGTAGCGAAGGCATCGTTATCCGCCCCGGTGACAATAATGTGCCGCTGCTCCTTCTTGGATGCCTCGTCTTTTTCTGAATATGCATGAGAGATAGATAACAATTTGAATTGTATATTCATCCGCGTTCTGCGTGTGCGCGAAAATTCAAATTCCAACTTATCGACAAATTTTTGGCGCTCGCGGCAGCATTGTTTTCATTCATTCAACTCTTTGGGGAGCAGCGGGTGGTCAGCGGGAGATAAACGCGCCGAGGGTGGGCGAGAAAGGAGTGATTTACGTTCGAAAGCTTGATAAACTCATATTTTCCCTTGCTTGAGTGAGTAATATCTGCATGAAACCTTTCGTGGCAGCTTACGTGTCATAAATTTCAGGTTCGGTCACCTCTCTCCCAGCACCGGGCCGCCCGATAAAATTCCCATTCGTCCCACGCACATAACTCGACCGGTAAATAAAAACCATTCCATAAATAAACAACAAAATTGCGGATTCTTTCCTATCAATCAAACGCGATTAACACCGCACAAACAAATTGTGAAGTTCATCATCATCATCAGCAGGATCATTTTGTACGCGTAATTAATTTAGCACTTGATAATTACCACCGCCTCCCGCCATCCATCATCGCAGGTGTATTTTTTCGTCCAGCCTGGTATTTAACGCGTAATTAAACGGCTTAATGTAAAAAAAGGTCAATTCGTGTCCTTTTGACTTGCAAACTTCATGTTGTAGAAACAATGTAGCCATTTTCCAATATGTGGGCAGGAAAAGTAAAAAAGAAAGTGCGGCGACGATTGATGCGTACTTTTGAACTTGTGGTCCGATGCATAAATCAGTGCAGCAAGCAGCAAAGGTGTAAAAGCGCGACGTTTATGAATGGGAGCGCACGCGTGTGTGTCGCCAGATCGCATCTCATCGCCATAACAATGCAACGCAATATTTAACGGGTGTCAAAAATCACCCGTCGACCACCGACGACCACAGCGGGAGACACGCAGGCAGCCACAGAAGAAGCAGCAGCAGCAGAAGAAGAAGAGCAGCATCGCTTCGTTGGTATGACGTACGACATCCGACGTGTCGTTAAATATGCGCACGTTGACCACAACATCTCGTAATTTATATGTAACGATTTATTTTTGATGGCGATAATAATACCAAAAGGCGTGGGCGCGCGTTATCACGATGGCTACTCGTCTTAAGAAAACGGACAAATCATCCTTGGATTAATCATGCTGGATTAAAATTCGGAGAATGGAAGGCAAGGCGGCGTGGTGCAATATAAAGTTGTTGATTGTCTGAAGGACGGGAAGAAACTTGCCGAGCCAATTTCAGGACGACGACGGTCCGTCCGTCTGTCCGTCCATCCGGAGCAAACTGCCATAACAAATAACTGCGCGCCCAATAACCGAACTTCAATATGACACACTCGGCGTGTGCGGCAGCGTATGTCGACGTTCGACGTCGTCTTCGAAACGTCTGAGGATGATATCTTTCAAGTTTCCTTCGACGACGAGGAAGACATCACCAGTGTCCATCTGTCGCACGCAGCACCCCACCGCCCCCGCCTCCGCCCCCGCGCCGACAAAAATCTTATTTCTTAGTTACTGTTACGACCTCTTCAGCAAGGAGCGCAAGCAAGGATTTTATTGCTCTGCCGCAAGAAAAACTCCGTTTGTTATCCTTGAAATTCAAAATTAAAAATTGCTTACTTACTTATATATTGATCATGAGTTTTGTGCAATCAGCGCGACACTTTTATCAATACAGCGCGAAAGGGCTGACGATGACGCTGAGAGGAGCAGAACGAGGAGGAAGAGAAGGAGGAGTAGGAGGAGAAGTGGGTGGAAAGGCCATAAAGACCACTCGTGTCATCCGGGCGGAATGACGAAACTTTCGCAGCAGCACTCTCCCGCGCTGACAATAGTCGCCTCGTTGCAGCACGTATGCAGCAGCCAGCAATCGATGGCTGAGAGAAGCACATCAAACGCAGAAAGAGCAAAAGAAAAAAGGGCGTTTTCTTGCCGCTCTCAACGCAACGCGAAATGAAACAATAGCGCGGCCAGAAATTAAATTTCTGATGACTGACATTACTTATTACAACACCCGCCGATTTGTGTGTGTGTGCAATCGTATCGTATTTCGCGCACGCAAGTTGAACAACGACCAGGTTGTGCGCCGATCGCATTTATCGATACGTCTTTTAATTGGTTCACCGCGCGAGCGTGTCACTCGCGCCATTATTAACCGTAATGAATAAACGTCTAGCGTCGCAGAGATTGATCTTGTTCGCTTCGCGCCACGAATGAAACACAAGAGTTGAAGAAGAGCAAAGGAGGGCTGGTCATATCACGACTAAGATATTCATCATCTTCAATTTGTTACCCGATAAAGAAAACGCTTTTTTCCGAATGGAACACAACGCCAAACGACAAGAACGATAATCGCATGTTAATTATTCATGATGCGCATGAAGGAAATGGGATAATGAAGTAGCGCACACGCGAGGATGGGGATTAACACTTCTTGCACGACGTCAACTCATCACCATCATCATCGTCATCCGAATCGTTTCTAGACGGCTGCCTTCCGCGGGATATGCATAATCGTGTGTCGTAGTAAGTAAACGTGCACGCCATTAATATGAAAGGGTTGATGATGACGCGGTAGTGGCGGATGCAACAATACCAACAACATCAATAAATCAATCATCTTAATAAGCGTGTCGCCGTTCGTTCATCCCCATACCGCGAGAGATCCCCTTCCCTCTCCACCTCCGCACCCTGACTGACATGCGTGTTAAATCTAATTATTTATGTAGCGTTAAATCTCCGTCTGTTGCAGGCGATTATTATTAATTTTCGATTCGTTATAAAGAAGATAAAGGCGAATTGTAGCGAAAATTATATTATCATTCGTTACAGGCGAGTGCCCAGGTTGATGCTCATTTCCGCTCCGGACACACATGTGTGATGATAACTTAATAAGCAGTATATTATAACGATAAAAACGTTGACTTAAGTAGACTAATCCTACAATGGTTGAGAAAACAAACCCGGCATTGTGTACGCCGCCAGCAAGTGTAACAGCACACATTGTGTTTGATTAACACAACACCTACGCTAGCGATACGATACAATAAAAGGCGATTTTGTTTGTCGCCGCGCAACGGTGACGAAATTGAGCGGAAACAGAACACACACGGCAGCAGGTGCGTGATTAATTCGAAATTGCTCGCTTCTTTAATCATATGCCCAATGCTCTTCCTCTCTATGATAATAAAGTTGTCTCATGTACTTGCGTTGAGGCCCGAAACAAATTCGAAATTAAGCTGTCTTAGAAAGCAGCGTAATAATTTCGACAGAGTCGTGTCTTCGTTTCCGGGTGTGATTTGCAACCGGGTGTGGCTATCGTCGGCAGTAAATACTTCACCGATCAGAAGGCGAAGCCAACTCTCGGGACACAAATCCTCGCGAGAGGACGAACGCCTCCCAAAACCGCCCTCCAACCCGACGACGGGCGACGGGGGCGACGGCGACGGACGACGAACGACTATCAGCGCGACGTGCGTATGTTACCCGCCGCTATCTTTGAATCCATTCCTCTCTCCTTACACATACGATGCCGAAATCGCATACCCCCACGGATTGAAACAGGGAAGAACACACAGCGCGGATGAAGAAGGGAATCACAGAAAGTGCACACACACAAAACGATGGCAATAGTAATCTATTTTGAATGGTTACGAGTGGTGCTGACTGGCGCGCCGCGCGCCGTCCATCTTTCCCTCCGCTGCGGGCTGGGCTATGATAAGAATACGCCGCCGCCGCCGCTGCCGCCTCCGTCGAGGATGAAATTAAATTTATTTGCTCCGAAACGAATTAAGCGACGACATCGGGCGCGGAGGGGAGGGTGGCGGTAAATATTTATTTCGCTGCCATGCTAATGCTAATGTCGTGCGGGACGAAGGGACGCAGCCAACGGACGGGACGTGTAATTTACTCACGCACGTAAAACGCGGATTAAAAAGTGCGCATCGCCGGCGCCGCGCCGAACGAACTTCCCCGGGGCCGATTTCAATCTCGGTTTTTACGAGACGACGACGACGCCGCGCGGTTTTGTTTTCGAATTCGGCGGGAGAGAAGCAGAGGGGGATGGGGGGTGGGTCCCGTTAATAGACGTCGGTTGGGGCAGAGCAATAAAGCACGGCCGTGCAAGCAAAGAAGAATAAAAAAAGCGAAATCAACCTGTTCAACGGCGGTGGCGGTTTCGACGATCCTCCACCCCCTCGCGCACGCATTGGGGAAGCGGTGGGGTACCAAACGAAAATGTAGTATATCTCGACACGACACGACACGACTCGGTAAGCGGCGCCGCCCGCCCGCCCGCCCTCCTCCGTCCGCGCTCCGCAATATTGACTTTCTGTCTTAAACTTATAATTTACACCCCTTAACATTCGGCTCGGGCGGGCGGCGGCAAGTAAAAACCGGCGCGCAGTCCCAGTCTCAAACGCATATGAATCATTATGATGAATTAACGACAAACATTTAGAAAACACCCCGCTCGAGAGAGCGAGCCGCCGACGCCGACGCCGACGACGACGACGACGACGACGACGAATGGGAGGATGGGAAACGCGGAGCGAACGTTGATGTGTGTTACCATGCATATACATGGGTGAGGAGACGTGGAGGAGGAAGTGGAAGCTGGATAGACGGCGCGGGGATGCACGCGTGCTAACGACGCCACCGCTGCTGCTGCTGGTGGTGCCCGGCGCCTCCACCGCGCCGCGTAAAAAAACGCAAACGCGCAAAGTTGTTATGCGCAACGGGCAAAGCGCATAAATTTTAATTTTTTTCTAATTTTGCAACAACTCCACCCACACCTCCACCTCTTTGCTCCACATCTCTCTCGCATCCCTCACGCAGAACTTCCGGTGACAATTGTCCGCGTGGACTTGAATACTATGGAGTGGCATGACATATTGATTGCGACATATTGATGTTCAACATCCATACATAGATGGTGGGTGGTAGGCTGGAGGGTGGGTTGAGGGGCAAATGACAGCTTGCTACAAAGATCCGTTCGGCCATTTGGCGAAGCGTGGGGAAAAGGGGGGCAACGATTTATGCGATTCGGGCGCCTTTTGTGTTTCACCTAAACGCGCTGATGCCATTGCTCCAGCTTCTGCCGCCTCGCGTTGCTGCTGCTGCATTAACAGCAATAAATCAATTTTATGGTTTTGTAAATCAAAAAGTTGCTTTAATGGTCTCTCGCCACGGCCGCACGTCGATGTATTATGCATGAAACGTGATGGCGGGAGAGCCAGAGTTTGGGAGCGACCCTCCACCTCCTCCTCCTCTTCCTCCTCGTCGTCCTCTGCCACCCCAAATAAGTTTTTCTAAATGCCACGCGCCACCCTGGCAAAACACACAATAATGGGCGATATCTTAAGCACAAGCGCGCAAATTGCGTTTTGCGCAATTTCGATTTTATGACGTGTGTGTAAGCATGTGATAAGTGCAGAAAGGAAGAATTAGCGGTACTCGCCGTCGAGTTACGAGGGCGCGTGACTTTTTCGGTAATTTTTTTCATCCCCCAGCTTTCCCACTTTCCCTCTTTCCACCGCCGCGCCGTGGCAGAAGCAAAGGTGAGGTCTGCGCGCGCGGTGGTAATTTTATTAGCGCGCATTAGACACGTTCGCGCCTTGCTATTACCCACTATATAGGCATCCATCGTTCAGAGCTGTAAATATTTGCGCAAATCAAATTACGTCCAATATCCATACACAGCCAAGCACACGAAAAAAAACCGCATGATCGATAAATCGATGTAGTGCGCACAAGCTCTATAGATCCGTCCAGCGCAAAGAATGCGAACGGTCACGATCGCCGTGCGTGTCGTAATTTGAATACAATACATGATGTCCGTACGCTTCTGTCCAGTTTCACTGTCCGCCAACAATGCCATCCATACCTTGCATACCTATCAGAAGCACAGCGTGTGTCGCAGTGTATCGCAAATCAATTACATGGCGCGGCATTTTCGCCGCATCTGGAGCGCGGGGCATAATCTCAAATCAACCGGATATAAGTACGCGCCGGCGCCGGCGTGGAGCAAGAAAGAAATCGTTTTGTATCAAGAGGAGAGCGACTTACCGAAAAGATGATGATGACGCCGCCAACGACGACGGCCACGTGCTCCTGCTGCTGCTGCTGCTGCTGCTACCCCGAATCGATGTGGCAACATTTCAACTCGAGGATGGGTGGTTTGGTTGGGTAGACGCGCGCGTATCGCTGCCGCGCAAGATTTCGAAGGCCCCATATCCATAAATTAACGGGAATGGCGACGGGCGGTGCGGGCGGGTGCGGCGCGGCGCGGGCGAGACGAGCCATGATGGCGGGCGGGCAGAGAGGAGCAGGTTAGATGGCATCCCCCCAAACCACCCCCCCACACAGCCATGGTGATGTGTAAGCCGAAACGGCACTAAATCTGCTCTTATTATCTAAATGGCCGACGGAGTATTTGCAGACGCTCTGCGCAGCACACACCCCTTCTTCCCATCCCACCCCACGCGCCCGCCCGACGACTCTGGCGGTTTCTCACATCCGCAGATTACCATCACTCATTACATAACTCTTCAGATTAACTCCGCCAAGTTAATTGTATTAATGCGCACCGCGCGTGCAAACCGGAAACGCGACCCCATCCTCCAAAATTTCAAATTGGAAAACGAACTCGCGCACGTCTGAAACAACCCCCCTAAAATACGAATATACCTATAAACATGGTCAAAAGCAGGTTGGGGATGCGATACCAAAAACGAGAGTCAAGTTTGAAATCATTTTTATAACATATATTTTATTTGAGCTTTTTCATTGCAATCAAATACAACAAAAATATCTTTAAATAAAAGTTCGATCTTTTGCTCGATCTCCTCCTGCCTGCCTGCCTGCCTGCCTGCTGCCGCTTCTTCTTCTTGCCGCCACACAGGACCATTGGCTACTACACACAATCACGCACGCACACGCCCACGCATTCATACCATTCGCGCATTCAAAACGTCGTTCGCCGAGAAAGAAAAAAGGAGCTTCGATTTTATTATGTTTTTTTTGCCTCGATTATTCAGCTATGCGTATACATTTTTTTGTATTATTCAGTTTACAATAGGTTTCGTCTTCTTCTGCTTCATCTTCAACGTCGTACTTCGTCATCAGCATCACTGCACATTAGTAATTCATAATAATTGTATAGTCGTTAAATTTACTGATAAATTTCTTCTTCATTTTGAGAATCTCGTTACTTTTAGCATCATTATTTATAATATATGTACTTCATCATCAATATTTGTGTTCTGTCCATTTTTGTTTTATAATTTAATTTACAATTATTTCTTTCATAGTTTTTGCATTAATATTAAAAATTCTCTCTCGCTTTCCCGCTAGCTTGCTTGCGTTTCGTTTTCTTGCTTGCAGCCATCACACACGCGCGTGCGCACGTTCTGCTCACTAAATTTTATCTTATGTAATTTTTGCTTGGAAGAATGAGATATTTACGAGATAATACGTATACGAATGTTTGTTTATTTTTTGTTTCTTTACCGGTTTTGTATGTTTTGTGGCAATGCACTTGTTTGTAGTATTGCGACTCATCCTCATTATCATCATCATCATCATCATCAGCAAATGTATATTTTATAAGTTGGCTTAAAATTTAAAAGTTTCGTTAGTTAAATATTACAAATTACTGAACCATTCATCTTTTTTATTGAAACTACGAATTTTGCATTCTTTCGATTAATTTTAGTTATTTATTACTCGATATCAATAACTTTACAACAATGTTTTCTCATTCTCTCTCTCGCCCTCTGGGGGTTGATTAGCAATAGTCATATCATCATACTGATTCAAAACACAAAAAGTACGAAATGTTTGTTTGCCATTCGCGCTAAGTACGTTGCGTCTCTCATACCTCTCCCGCACAATCGTCGTTCGTTATCTAATGATCTACATCTGATGAAGTTTAAATTAAGTTGCCATAGTTAATTTCATTTCTTTCTTATGTACACGTATGAATGACCTATAATTTAGTAGTATACATCTTAAATACTGACTTAAGTGTTAACTTCCTCCATCCTCCTCCTCCTCCTGCTGCTGCAGCTGCGGCTCTTGCTACGTAGCAGTAGTACTTTTTAACGTGATCGGGCCATTCCAAATATGTACACTTTCCGCGTTTTCTTTTCATTTTGATTAAACAAGTGTTCATTCAAGTATTTGACCTATGACCAAGTCATCCTTAAATTAAGTCGTATAACAGGAAATCACTTTGTTCACAACGCTGCGTCCGTCGGTCGCCTTCCACGTTCTTTGTTTATATTCTTGTTTTTTGCACGTAAATGGAGAGAAATTTTGATTACAATGTAAGTAATGAATCATCGGTGTATCTACGTACCCACCAACAATTAAGTCTACGTTGAAATAATTCAAAATTATTCACATCGCAACGAGGCGCGACAATCAATCAATCAATCAATCGAATTCATAATCAATATTATCATCAGTATTATTACTAAATTGGTTTTGCTGCAGCAAGATATGAATAACATCACAAAATACAAGAACCGCTTCGCGGCGCTCATGTTATTTGTAGAAAATAATCTATCGCGCGTCTGTTCTTCTGTACAACACAACTATTACACTTATACAAATATCGTAGGAATGCTAGAAAATATTTCAATGAATTACACAATCCGCACCGGAACATCTCTTCCTCTTCCTCATCTTTTGCTTCTTCGTCTACTCTTCTTCACCATCAAATTATTACCTATCACTTGGCCAATTTTCGCTTCTACACGTACTTACTTGACAACTGTTTGGCGAGTTCGGTATACTTGAGGAATTTCGAATGCGGGCTCTCTTCAAACCCCCCGCCGCCTCCATCGCCACCACCGCGGCCTCCACCTCCACCACCGGACGGCGATGGGGATGGCGACTTGCTACCAGGCGCGCTCGACGCCGACGCTACAGCCGCCGACGAGCACTTACCACCGCTGCTCGCACCCGCAGGCGAAGAACCCGCGCCCGAACCGGACCCACCGGCCTTCACCGGATCGGGAATCACCCCGTCTTTGACAAAGTGCATCTTGGAGAGATGATGGCGATAGGCGCCCTTCGAAATGAACGGCGTGTCGCAGAACGCGCACTTCATGATCGAGTCGGACGTCATCACAGCGTCGTTGCAGGCCCAGCTGAAGGCGAGTATAGCGCCCGGTGCTGTGGTCGCCGCCGCCGAAGTCGTCGCCGTCGCCGTGTTGCTGCCGCCCGCCGCCGACGTCGCCGAGCTGGGCGTGCTGCTACTGCTGCGATTGTTCCCCGTCGTATGATGCGTCGTCTCAGTCTTGTCGCAGAGCTTCTGCAGCGCCGCCAGCGGATGACTACTCCCACGCTTGCCACCACCGCCGCCGCCGCCCGACGCAGGGGTGTTTTCTGCGCCGGATGCGTTGGCGGAGAGGCTGTCGAACATTGAACTGAGCGCGCCCAGACTGCCACCCCCGGCTGTTTTACCGCGATCGCCGTTGGTGCTGCGCGGCGTGCCCGTGGAGCGGTCACTCGACGCCGGACTGGATGTGGAATTGCGACAGGGGCTCGCCTCTGGCGGTGGTGTACCACGCTGCTGATGATGATGATGATGGTGGTTCGCCAGCAGGGGTATCGGCCCGTTGTTGCTATGAAAACTGCTCTTATCGTCGTCCTCGTCATCCATCGCCTCCTTTTTTATCTCCAACGGTGTGTCTTCGTCATCGACTTCCTTCTTGATGTTGTTGCAAGCGTCCGCTTTATCCACGACCACGCTCGGTGATTTCTGCTCGCGTTTGTCGGGCGTGGAGCGAGGCGTTGTCGACATGGGCGGCTCCATCTTACGCTCCGGCGTCAACGCGTCCACACGGCTGCTGCCACGCTCTGAGATGGAGCTTGACTCACTACCGCTGCGCTCACGCTTCCCACCACCGCCACCTCCACCAAAATGCTGCTGCTGATGGTGCTGGTGATAGTTTCGCAGCAGATTCATCGTCTGTGCGTCGACCAGCGGCTTGGTGTAATCCACGCTCTCATCGATGCCCAAGCGCTTCAGTATGCTGGAGCCCATTGGCGCACCCGCCGCCGCGGTGGGCGCCTGCCCCGGAAACGCCCCCGCATTCTGCCGGCCGCGCGAATCAAAACTCTTCTCGATCAGTTTCTCAATCGCGTTCAACACCGACGGCGATGATCCGTTATTATTATCCGCCACCGCTTCCTTAGTACCATCCCCCGCTGCCGTTGTCGTGGTAGTCGTCGTCGTCGTCGGCGAGCGCAATTGCGATGGTGACGGTGACTTCTTCGTCGTCTTGGCTTCGCGACTCGGCGGCGCCTCCGGCGGTAGAATGTTATTCGACATCAGCGCGTTCTTGAGAAAGTTTCTTTGGTGGTTCGTCATGCCGACGCACTGTCGTATATGATCGACAAACATCGACGTCTCAATCTTGTTGCCGCACTTCTCGCACGTTATACGCCCGGCGCCTCCACCGCCACCACCATCGCCGCGTTTATCCATGCCGCCCACATCGCCGTTCTTAAAGTCATGCTGCGCACGTTCCAACTCAAGCAGCTTGCGCACCGGCAGCGATTTCTTACGCTTCTCGCGCGTTTGTCGCCGCCGCCCGCCGCTCTCTGTGATGGAGCGCATTATGTGCTCTTTGTAGTGCGAATTCTTCACCATGTGATTGCTGAGCTCCTTCAGCGAGCTGAAGGCCTGATCGCACACCTTACAGGTGAGCACGGCGCTCACATGCGAACTGGCGCTGCCGGGCGGTCCACCACCACCGCCAGCGCCTCTATCTCCAGCGCCACCACCCCCGGCGCCTCCACCACCCGGCCCATTACCTCCGCCCCCTCCGCCGGCGCTCCCGCCGCCGCCGCTCTGGCCGTTTTTTGAATCGTCCGACGACCGCCACGAAATAATCTGCTCCTGCGAGATGATGTTCGTGTAGTGCTGCGTCTGCTGCATGTGGCTCGTCATCTCGGCGAGCGATCGGAAGCTCTGACCGCACCACATGCATTTGAGGATCTGCCGCGTCTGCTCGGCGCCCTTACCCAGCCACACGTCTTGCCCGCGCACTAGTTTACGCGGCAGCGGCATCGTTTCCTTGATCAGCAGATTCAAATCCGATTGGCTGGGCTTACGCTCCGAGTTCGCCGACGACGAGCTGGTGTTCGTGTTGGATGGCGACGACGTTTGCGGTTGATGCGTCTGATGATGGTGCTGCTGCTGATGTCTGGAGACGGGCGATTCGGGTTGCTGCTGCAGCTGTTGCTGTTGTGCTGGTGGGACGGGAACGTTAACGCCGCAATGCTTCGCCTCCTTCATGTGTGTGGTCATCGCCGCCAGGCTGGGGAAGCTCTGTTTGCACCACACGCACTTGAGCACATCTTTCGCCTGATCGGCGCCTTTATTCAGCCAGTGCGATTGCCATGCGCTGTGTCGACTGCTCGCCGAATTCGCCGATGCACCACCAACACCACCACCACCACCGGACGTCATCGATCTGAAGAGGTCCTCCCCGCCAAGTTTGCTGAGTTCGCTCATCTTCTCCAACGCTTTGGTGGCATCGCTGGGTGTCGGCCCCGACGACGCGTTCTTCATCTTGCCGTTCCACACCGCATCGGCGGCGGCCTGCTGTGCTTTCGGCGAGAGACTGCTCGCCGCGGCAACCGCCGCCGCAAAGTAGGGAAGATGCTGCGCTGCCACCGGTGAAGTCCACGCCGGAAGACTTGGCTTCGCGTAGTCACTGCTGCTCGTGCGCTGCTTCCTCGCCGGCGGCTGCTGCACGCCGACATGATCATCCGACGACCTTTTGCGCGTCGTCACGGACAAATCCAATGGGCTGTTCACAGGCGCATCGACAGCCATGGGTGGTGAGAGCGCAGTCGCTGTCGCACTGGATTTGCTCAGATTCATCACATCACTATCGGAGTGATCCGAATCCCTATCGGCGCTGCGCTTGCTAAAGTCGAGCACGTCGGCGGCGGGTGGTGATTGCAACGGCAGCAGCATGTCAGCATGCGCGCCGGGTGGCGACGAGGAGGATGTGACCAGGGGGGAAATGGACGACCGGCTAAAGGCGGCGACTCCCGCCGGAGGCAGCGGTGACATCAACCGATGCGAATGCTGTGCGGCTGCCGCTGCGGCCGCGGCGGCAGCGAGATACGCCGCCATGGCGGCCGATTGCGGCGGAAGCAGCGCCGCCGCGGGCAGCGATGGCGGCAATGCAACACCCATCGCCACCGGGCTGCTGTTGGTGGTGGTGTGACCACGCGCACGATCCGAGTACGTGGACGACGACTCGCCCGACGACGGCCGGCGCGGCGGCAGCTCGGCCGAATCGCAGCGCGGGCTAGTCATTAGGTCTCTGCAACAACAGACGCACACACCCCCGCAAGGGTTCGATACGGTTCGGTCGAGAACACAGCCAAAGCGAAACGAAAAAAATTCCAAGGCGCGCACGCGGAAAGAACCATGTGTTGTTATCGACTGAAGCGCTTCGCTCACCCCGCGGTGAGAGCACTCAAAGGCGCGCTCGCGTTTGGTGTTTGCCTTGATTTACGATAATAGTGGCTAAATATTACGCCGAGTAAACAATTTACATGGCCGCAATGTGTATGGTGTGTGTGTGTGTGCGTGTGTGTAAATAATAAAACGCGCGTAGAGAGAGGCGTAGAGATGAAACACTTACCGATCGGCGAGATGATTCGATGGCGGTGGTGGTGAGCTCGCTGCGGGTGTGCTGCGAGGCGATGGGGACGACGCCGCATCGCAGCCGCCGCCCGCTGATGGCGGTGAGCCGCCATCGCCGGCGTCGGCGTCGTCGACGTCGTTGGGCGCCGCCGGCGAGCCCGCCGATGTTGGCGTCATCGAGCCGGACTCCTCGTCGCCGTCCAGCTTGTCGCCGCCCTCGTCCGGACAGCCGTCTTCGCCACCTTCCCCTGCAAACCAACCGAAAAACAGTTCCAACATAAATACGTGATCGGTATCGTTTTTGAGCGTGACATATTTTTATATGACGGGCAGAAACAATAGCATTGTCTGCAGGCGCGCACATAATGCCATACATGTAATTATTGTCAATGTTTGTTGCTCGGCTGCCGGTTTGGCAGCGCGCGATTCGATTAAATCCGGGAAAAGGCGGGGACTCAAGTCGCGAGGGCCGCGGTATTGGCTGCTTGGCTTTTCGTTCGCATGCGTGTGTATGCATGCATACATATCCCCGGCACCGGCACCGCTGAAACTAATTACGCTGATTTATGTTGCCATTGTTCATTGTTGCTCCAGAGAGCGAGCGCGTGCTGCTGCTGCCGCGCACACGCCCCATTGGCGAGCAAAGCAGAGCGGCGCGCACGGCTGATATGTGAGCGCAGAAGGAAGCATCCCGCGCACGCAAAGAGTAAAAGAGTAATGCACATGCGCATGCAGCTCAAGAAGCGCGCGAGCGCGTGCGTTGTCACCGATCGGCGATCTTTACGTTTTACGTATGGCACCCGTTTTCCAAAGTCGACGACATTGCTGCTCTCCGCACAACCGGTTCTTCTCCTTCCTCCTCCTCTTCTTCTTTGCTTCGGCGGTTTGCAAAACGCGAGCGGCGATGATACTATCAACAAATTGTTCATGTTCGCGTCGAAGGCGAATACGAAGGAGAAGGCGAAGGTTGTTGCATGCCGCGCATTTTTGTTCGACCGACTGGTTGGCGCACCGCTTAATTCAATAAATTGGTAACGATTTTGATCGCCTTCCCAACCCTCTTCGTCGTCTGCACTCATTAAGCTCGGAAGCTGGCGAGCGCACACATCAAGATGCACTCGACGCCAGTGCTCTACGCGGACGATACATAATTAAGCGCAATGGCATCTCTTCTCAACGCTTTGCTTGCGAATTTCTTTTGCTCTCGATCAGTTTGATCGAAAAAAAAAGGGTGCGCGAGCTGGGGCGGAGAAGGTGTTTGGTATATTTCTGCACACAAAGGTATGTATTATGCAAACATGCCATCGGGAAGAAAAAAAGTCTCTCAAGCATATTGCGAAACTCGTGATTCGACCGCTGAGGGGGTGGCCTCCAACGGCAGCGCCGAGATGAAAATGGGGAGTCCGGCGGGGGTGGTAGGTAATACCATTTGCGCATTTCACGAGAGGCGGTGCGGTGGTGGTCATCACGTCGCGGGGATCACGTTCCGCTCCCAAACGAATTCGACATGGCCGATGATGGGCCGGCGCGGCGCACAGCCAGAGAAGTCGACGAAGAAGACGCAAGCGGTGATTAATTTCCGCTACGTGGCTGCCCGCTCGTATTAATCCACCAAACCTTGCCACCATCACCTTCGGGTTGGAAATGACCGCGCCATCGTTGATGAGACTCTGCTCGCAGCGCGCGCAAACTTCATTACGACCAACCGGTGCTGCTGCTGTCCGGTGGCGCTTCGATTACCTTCAACACTCGTTCTCTGTGATCGAAATAAGATTTTGCTCCCACAGGAACTGGCCTCAGCATTCACACCCAACCGACTCCTTGAGGTGTAATCCAGACTGGAGCGTCTCGGTTGCATATTAAGACGTTTCGTATTTTCCTGCTTCTCCACTTCTTCCACCTCCGACAACGACAACCACATCGACGACAACGACGACGATGATCTTGTAGTCCCGTCATCGATGATGCTGCATTTCTGCATCGCGACAATGGAATGCGAACGAGTTGTTGAGGAGAAGAAAACGTCAATCATGCAACCGAATCACTCAAATCCAATCAACATCTCTTTCATTCTTCGACTCTCGTCTCGTCTCGCACGCTGCACGCGCGCATCATCGGGGATGACACGGCAGGCAGGCAGCCTACGCGCGCTCGCACTCTTGCGCTGACGAGGACTCTTCAGACTTCAGCCTTCCTTCACTCATGTCAAATAACTTAAAGCGTTCAGACGACGTCGACGTCGGAGCGTCGGAGCCGTCGAGCGTCAACGCCGTTGACGCGCGCGCAAAAGAAAACAAAACCAATGGCAAAATGCTTCATGTTTTGTTGTTTGCGCCGCTGGATTCAAACAAAAGCAAACAGTCGACAATAAAAATCCCCCTGTGCGCGGCGCGATGGTGCGTGTATGGCAATTAACCTCATCATGCGTTTATTGCGCTCGCCGCGCGAGCTTTGTTTATCCGCGACACAGACGCCCGAGTTAATAAACGCGGCGGCGGCGGCCCGCGGTTTATAGCCAAACATTTATTGCCCAATAAATATACGCATCGGGCTAGTAAGCAGCGCGCTTGCGTCTGTTTGACTTCATTTCTCCATTAAACTATTCTATTTGTTTTGATTTATTCGCTTTGGCGCCTTATCACCGGCAACGCCGACCGACTAAGAGGTGCGTAATTACCGCAAATCCCCACATGCGATGGTACGTGTTTGTTTATTGATAATAGAGATCACCTTTGTTACGCGGCCCACCCAAGCAGATAGGAGCGTACGCACTTAACTTTTTCCACTCAACAATCAACCCCAAAATCGACACCGATCAAAGAAGCAGAAATATTAAGTAAATATAAATAAGACGTATTCATCCGGAGAGGAGAGCCCGAACAGCGAAGCGAGCTCGTGACAGATAGAACGAGTTCGTTTTTTACACGTGACGTTGATGATGGATGAAGAACCAACCGCAACGGATGGGCACGAAGGCGAAAGGCCTAAATCAATAAGGTCAGACGGCGACGTCGACGGCCGGCGGACACCTACGCAAATACGCGACTAAAAGCAGAGTGATGTCACCCGGGCGCCGGTGGCTACCTGTCCACCTGCCCACTTAGCTTTGATTTATTGTAATTATGTATTATCATGGGGACGACGCGGCGCGGCGCGATGTCCGCATCCATCTTCACTCTATATGTCACTGTCAGCTCAACGCTAACGACTCTTCTCACCGCGCGCGGCCCGAAATCGACGCCCTCAACCGCAAGAACAAGGCGATGCATTTAATTATCATCCTCCTCTTCCTTCTCCTCCTCCTCCTCCTCCGCTTCCTCCGCATCATCATCAACATCAGAAGTAGTAGAGTTGCAAATCTATTGTCTAAAATCAAGCCGAGTCATTTTTATTGTGGCGTTGCGATCGGTGTGGTCCATATTTTCGTGCGCGTGACGCAATTCCTGCGATGTAATGCAATGCAATTGCACGGCGGCGGCCGTAAACTCAAATGTCCGCGTATAATTAGATTTAAAGAATATCAGCGACTCGCGAGTTGTGTATGCGTGATGATGATGATGATGCAAATTTAACGAGCGAGAACGATAAGTGTGGCAAGTTGTAAATAAATTTTTCGATTGTGTCGCGGCGCGCGTAATTTTGGCAACGGCGACGCCGACGCCGTCGACGTCCGACGACACATCAGCTCCTCGTTGATAAATTCGAAAATTATGATGCGCGAATACCGACACCGCAGGACGATCGCATTAACGCCGAAATATATGATCCAGCCAGCCAGAGTGGCAACAACAGGCCAGCAAGTAGCCCAGCCATTCGAATGATATATTCTTCGCAATCGCATAAATTGTGTCACCGGCCTGTCCACTTGTCCACTTGCTCGGGACGAATGTTTACGATCGACACGCGAAAATAGCCCGCACGCGGATTAATTTAATCCCTCGAGGACATCACACACACGCCTACAATGTGAAAATGTAAAAATAATTACAAAAGACAATAATATACAATTGTTCAATCACTCATTCAACCGGCAGTTCAGGGCAGAGTCACTGAGCGGTCAATTAATCGCTGGTTTTTTACCCCTGGTGCTTTTTTTCGCACGTGGGGAGAAACAACAAGAACAAATCGCGTTAAAATGCCCCAACCGGATACACGATTAATCAGTCAATTAGGCTTTGCTCCGCGCGAAGTATGAAGGACATTAAAATTGAGTGAAATTGAGCGATTGCGCGCGAGTGATGCAAATGCAAACAGGTGAACAGGTGTAAACTGGCTGTGAAAGACAAGCGTGGGGGTGGTGGTGGTGGTGTGCAATTTACGTGTTGGTTGGCGGCATGAATAGTTGGGTGATTTGCGAGCCGTCCGCCCCGCATCCTTCCGGTCCAGTTCGGACAGTCTGTTGACATTCGGTGGTCGGCCGAATACATAAACCGTCCATCCGTCAATCGTTGGAGAAGAGAGAGAGAGAGAAGAGGAGAAGGGGGAAATTTTGAAGGGTAGGTGGTTAAAAAGGGGAAAGTAAAAAGCAAGTATTTATGATTCGATTGATAAGCATGACATAACGCGTTTACCGCATAAATAAAGCGCTTTCTTGCCGCTCGCGCCGCAACCAACAAACACAAATCGTGAGTTATTCATGAGGAAAGTTGTGCGCGCCTCCCTCTTCCTTACTTCGCGGCCGTCGTGTTTCCCATTTTTATTCTTATTTATTCCCTTGCCTTCTTCCATACGCCACACCGTTTGCTCGTGCGCCCCCCAACCAGGAATGTCGGAGTTTATTAAAAATCATAAAGTTGTCAAACATGACTACCTGAGTCTCCCTGAAGTCTTACGTTATCTAATTATTAACTACCAAGTTTGAAACTATTAAACGATCTTTTATATTACGAATAATAAGTAATAATTGTTGGGATGGGTGCGTGTGGCCAACAGATAGGATAATTAGCGGCTGAAAAGCGTCCGCGTACTAACATAAGTATATTTAGCCTTTCGTACAACACGTCATCGTAATAGCGGCGGATTCGGTAGTGGCGCGCGCGCGCGCGGAGTTGATAATTTGTCGCGGCCATTAGAGTCGGCGGCCTAACGGTGGCGGCGGCGGCGGCGTCCGTCCCAGACGCATTCGTCAAGCTTTCCATACCACCTGCCAGCCGTCCGTCATTGCTATTATGTATTACACGCCTAACGACGACGCCAACGCCAAAGCCTAAAACTAAACCAAACAAACGCTTCTCTTTCTCCACTCGTCTGCAGAATGATGACAAAAGCATCGATCTGTGATACGAAGAGCAAAGAGCACCCCTCCCCCCTCGCATCGACTGATTACGTATTAGTGTCATGTCGCTGCGCAAATTTATTGTGCAACAACTTCGTCGTCATCATTTCGCCCCGCATCGCGTAATTGCCATTGTGTCGCCGATAAAGTTGGGGCCGGGACGGGGTGGGTGGAGGCGTCCGCTGACTGGGCATCAGCAGAATGCAAAGCCCACCCACCCCCACCGTCGAAATAGTAAATAACCAAAGGATGAGAGCGGCGCGCGATTATTCCCAAAGTCAATCGGGAGACGAAGCGCGCGCACACCACAAAAGCACGTACCGGACGGGTGGGGGCGGTGGGAGGGGGGCGAGGGCGAGACACGTCGGGTAGTAGATGATTTACACCGAAATGGCTTTAATAAAACATCCAGGCGGTGGCTGGCGTTATGACTGGATGCCCACCGCCCGCCCGCCAGCCGCACAGCTTCACTCACATGCCTCACCTTTGCTCTGCATGCCGAGTGCTGCCGGCCGCCCTTCAGGAGGACCGACGACGACGACGACCGACGACGATGAGGATGAGGACGAGGACGAGAACGGAGGTTGGAGGAGGGTTTGGTTGTCCATGCCGTGCGGCGTCCGGAGATTTATAGACGCCGACCGAGTGACATCGCGCGCCCGCGCCCGCTCCCGCGCTCTCCCCACACCCCGCACGCGTTTAATTATAATACTTTATTGCCCAATAAATCTAACCTCCCGGCCCGCACCCAGCGTCGCCTTCCCCGACGCCGTCGCCGTCGTCGGGCGGCAGCGGTGGCAGGCGGCGTCCCTCCAGAACTGATCCGATCCCATTCCCGATTTGAAGGATGGCGCGCGTTCGATTCGGGGGCGTCGGTTGGTCGGTCGACGGAGGTCCACGCATGCAACTCACGAGAGAGGGTGATATTTATGACCGAATTATGCATTATGCCTCGAAAGCTGCGATGTCCTTTCTTTATCTCTTCGACGTCGACATCTCGCACACCCCCCCATCCACGATAAATATTATTTCAATCTACCTTCGGCCGGTAGAAAAGAGTTTCAAAACTGACAGTGACAGTAAGCGCGCGGAAAGTATTAACGACCTCTGGGAGCCGCATTGCACTGCAATAACTCATCCGCTAATACCACCCATCATCGATTTCGGACGCGCAAAAATGGCTCTTCCAAAGTCATTGCTTGTGTGCATCGGTGTTTAATTGGCAACACGTGCGCTGTGCTGCGTTGCGTCTCCTCCCAACCTCCACTATTACAACTCCTTCATCATCCCATCGCGCGCGGTACCACCACCAGGTGGTGATGATGCGGCGCCGTTCCCATCCGAGATGGATGGCGGCGCGATCAACCACCCACCGGCTTCTATAAATTAGGATGCTCGCCAAGTGAATACCGTCATCAGTCAACACCCGACCGACCGGACCAACCGCTATTCCATCTCATCACTCCCCCCCACCCGCAGGAAAAGGATACTAGTCGATTGTCGCCCGCGTCACACAAACTCTCCTTCAACTCGACGACGACTGATCGATGCGCGTGATTTCTTTAAATGCCATTCCGCTACTCCTCTCTCCTGCTCGTTCGTTTGGGAGAACGCGCCTGTCACTCATTCACTCACTCTCCCCGACCCAGCAACCGACCGACCGACCGACCGACCGTTTGTTCCCCGGTACTGATTGAACGGGTATTAATGATGATGACGTCGGGAGCAACCCGGCACCGCTCGCGCCGCCGACAAATGATCGGTGTCAAGGGTCGCGCACACCGCTCTCTTCTCCTCTATCCTTCTCCTCCTTCTGGCTGCTGCTGCTGCTTCTTCTTCGCGGCACGCGCGCATCGCTTCTTTTCTCCTCCTCGGGCACGCGCCGTGCGCCGCGAATATTAATCGGCCGGCATCAATCAACCCAACCAACCCCACGCTTTGCTTTTCAAGCACGAGGAAAAAAACACACGGCTACTGCCGTTCACTATTTACTTACTGCTCCCCACACCGAACGAACAACAGGCGTTGATAATCCACCCTTCGTTCACCTTCGCCCGCAGCACGAGAGATCAATGTCCATCTCTCCAGTCACACACAAAAAGGCGACAGCCGAGGCTTTTTTCACCTGAGTGACTGTCGCGTTTTTTATTTTTATACCTAATTAATCGTCGCGCCTGTCTGTCCGTCCCGTCCGTGCGCCCAGGCCTGAGCCCGGCCTGTCAATCACCCCTATATTCATTCTTAATTGCATCCGTCCGTCCGTCCAAGCCAACGAACGAACGAACGAACGCACTGGCGACACACTGCATACCAAAGGTGGGATGTGGGATTTGCTTATCTTTTCGACCTTAATTAGTTTGATTGATCGCCGCGTCGTTTTCTCGACGCGATTTGGTCGAATCGAACCAGCAAAGCAAGCGGGGACACGAGAGGGGAGAGTAGGGAAGCAGGAGGGAGATGTGTCACGGATAAACGCGGAATTCGTCGTCGTCGTCGTCGTCGACCCGGGAAGCGAATCTGTGTTTGGACTGTCAACCCGCAAACACATGTCGGGCGCCCCCGGTTGGCTGTCGTCGCAAGCGGCGGAAATTGAGCGTTGTTGTAGTTCATTGCATATGCAACGTCTTTCAAATTGTCCAGCAGCCGCGGAAAAGTATTTGGGCCGGCTTAGTGGTTTCAGTGGTGTGTGACAGTCCGAGGACAGGCGATAGATTAAATTGCATACGCAATGTGATGCAGACAACGCGTGTGCTTTACATATGAGACTCACCTCGTGGGAGGAGTAACGGAAAATGGCGTTGCTGCTAACCTCCAAATCGGTACGTAACACACGTGGCGCGCGCGTGCAGAGCGTAAACAACCAACCCAGCGGAGAGCGGAGCACACGCGGACAGGACGGAAGAGATGCGTGCACGCAGGCAGGCAGTTTATAGTTAACTAAACTAGACGAACGAAACGCGCGCGCGGGCGTCGGCGGCAGAGCAGGCGGCTTCCACCACCCGCGCCCCGGCTCAAAAGTCGCGAGAAGGGCGACCGAGAGGGCTCGGAGTGGAGTGGAGTGGAGTGACTGACGCGCCAACCCCAAAGCTCCTTTTCCTCTCTGTGCTCATCTCCCTCAACTCAACGTTTGTTGGCCGTGTCAACATGTGTCCTTTGCAGGTTGCAAAAAACACCTCTGTTGCTGACATGTATGTCCGAATCCAAAAAAAAAAGTTTTAAATAAGTCTTAAGTAATTATGCCTAAAAAAATCCATTTTAGAGAAAGAAAAGGCTTCCATTTTATTTCATATTTGTATTTTTCGAAACGCTAGCAGCGCAGGGTGGGATGCTGTGGGGGGGCGAAACAGGAGCAAAGGGGCAATATTTCAAGAGCCACCTGGGCGGAACGTGCAATGGGGGGAACGTGCCCGGCTCCCGCTGTCTTGATATACAAAGACGACGACGAACATCCATCCATCCATAGTGGATGGCTGATGCTGCCCGTCTGTCCATCCATCCATCTATCCATTCAACCACCCGCCAGCCACCCACCCCTGAAAGCGCGCGGGCGCGCGTGCACGCTGTAAATTTCCAAGAGTTACGACTGGAATCGTGGATTTTATTCCTTTTTATTTCCATTCTCTTTGCCTCCCTCGCGCGAGATAAAGCTACACAAAACTCGCTACACTTTACTTTGTATTATAAATGTCTCCGTCGCCCCCTCCCCCCTGCCCATCCCATTCCATTCACATTTACCTTATTTACGCTAAGAAACCGGAAGCGGAAGTGCACTTGAACTTATTCTTACATGATTAGGTCGACTAGTAGCTGGTAATAGAGCGTTTAATTTCTTCTCCTCCCGCTGAGAAAAGCAGGCGAAGAAGGAAGGAGGAGGCGAAGGAGGATGAGAAGAGGTGAAGACGACGCGATGACGCGTTCCACGGGCGCATCGAATTATATGCATCCCAAAGAGACGCATCAGCAGTATAAGTGTGTGTATGTGTTTGTAGTACGCATATAAATAGCCTCAGCAGCAGCAGCATCGCACACGGCTTTGCTTTTAGCGCCCTGCCCAGCTCGCCGCGCACGCTGACAGATTTATGTGGACAGGTTGCAGACGCACGACGACGAAGGCGAAGGCGACGCACACAGAGATGCAGAAAGATACATATTCACGTCGCCGACGACGACGAGGACGAAGAGGAAGACGTTGGCGTTCGACTGCGACTTCGACGACGATGGAAAGAGGATCACGCTCCACCACACCACCACCTGTCCTGCTTGCCTGCCTGCCGTCGCCATCGCCATCGCGTGTGTCCGAAGAAGAGACACGGACAGGATATGCGCGTCGAACGTCGGACGACGACTGCTTCGCTAAGCAGAAGGAGGACGACGTCGACGACTACAACGACGCGGTGGAGGGAGTAAGTCAAGTCGCAAGCAAACGCAAAGTGACGCGCAACAGCAGCAGCAGCAGCAGCAGCAGCGAAGAGAGCAACCCCATTATAATTCTTAGTGGCTGCTCTGTCGCTTGCAGATTGTTTAGTTATCTCTGCCCAACCCAACCCGCCACCGCCGCGATACAGGAGCTCGTCTCCCAGCCATGTCATCGTGGTGGATAAGGAGCAACACAGCATCGGGTTGGGGGAGGAGGAAAGTACGTGTCGCTTCTTCGCATGTCACTGATGCGGACGTTGTAACTTTCTTGACGTCCTTGCCGCTACTCCCTGTGTGTGTGTGTGTGTGTGTGTGTGTGTGTGTGTGTGAATTTTGGTCACTGCGCCTTCGCAAGGAATGTGTACGCTGCGCCCGGCTGCCTGATAAACTGTCAACGGCAAACGTCTTGTCCACCCCCACATCCTCCCTCCCTCCCTCCCCCAACGTGTTCGCGTCGCAATACGGTTTCTTGGACTAACTACGTGTACGCATTAAGTCGTCCGTCGTGACATCCGAATGCCAAGACGTACCCCATTATCCTATTATCCTGCTTTGAATAAATTCAAAAATGCTCCGAATTTGGCCGGCGAGAAGAGCGAATTGAGCGTGTACCTACGACGGAAACCTGTTGGCATTCCCACCCTCCGACACGCTCGCTTTGCGCAACATTTTCGCCGCCCCCGCGCGCCGCCGTGCGCACAACATCACTTGCCACTTGCCACCCTGGCCCCGCAAGAAGGCGACGACAACAAGAAGGTGACTGAGCTACTGGAGAAGCGCATTGAGTATCGCGATAAGGTCGTAATTTAATGCACGCGCAACATTCAGTCCTAATGAAAACAGAGACGTGTTTAATTCGTGTTATCTACGCAACGCTGGAAATCGAATATTCCCGCGGTATCGATTTCGGTCGGCGGCTACTAATTGTCAGTCGCGTTTGCATCCGAATCACGCGATAAATAAAACACGCCTTTTTTATCGTTTTAAGCTTTTCTCGGTCATAAAGTCAATTTCGTTTCTTCTTCACCTTCACTGCTCTCTTCTTCTTCGTCTTCTTTTTCAGCGACTGAACGCGGGGGGAGCGCGCGCTTCAATTATTTTGCGTTCATTTCCGCGTCGATTTTCGCACGATTGCCGCCCACGCAGCGCTGTTCCTTTCTCTCCCCGCTCGGCATACATAGCACCCAATTTCGGTGCGCGCGGTGCGATTTTTTACGACCGTGACGTAATGTTCGCACGTGGGAATTGCTGGGAGCCGGAGCATATTCAGAAAACTATCAACTATACTATATAGACGGGACGCCTACCAACCAACCCTTATACCTCATTCTGAGTTTTATGGCTTTTCTTTAAAGGCCGCTCTCTCGCGGTTTTTACGCTTCGATTCACTTAGGATGCAGAAGAACAAGAAAACGCAGGGAAAAAAACGAAACCCAAGTTATTTGCATAATGCCGCCGCTTTTTGATATCGCTGCCCGAATCTATGCTATTTCTATTTGTCGCGCACGCGAGACGTGAGTTGACGCAATCACGACAAAACGTACACTACGTCTAATTACGTGTCTGCCGCCGCCGCGCCGACGACGACGACGATCGTAAACCAGACAGACGGACAGACGACGCGCGCGGATAGACATCCGACACGGCGGAAGATAATCAGAGTTGCAGCGGCAGCAGCAGGCAGGGGCGAGAATCCGAGACACCTGTCTGTTAACTCCGGCGACAATGTGTACGTACCAGCCGATGCCTAACTAACTCCAATTACAATAAACTGTGGGGCCTGCGCGTCAACCCCATCCCCGCTCCCGCTCAGTCGTATGTGGGTGGGATGGGGATGGGAGTGATTCGTGACATGCGAAAATGCCTGCGCGCCGCCCAATTACTAATCGTCTGCAGTAAAATCTGCCCATCATATTATCTGTGCGCAATGGCATGAATCATGCATCAATTTTTCGATTATTCGCGCTCTCTTCCTTTCCTTTCCACCCGCGACCGACCCGCTTCCCGAATGGTGGACATGGATTTGCTTGGCGTTTGAGTGATGCGCGCCTTCATCTCGCGCGCCAGCCAGGTGCAGGCGGCCGTCGCCGTCGCCGTCGCCGCAAAACGTGACACGAAAACTTGTCGGCCGCGCGTCACTAATCCGACACGCGAGACGCGCGCGCGCGCGCGCAAGAATTTCGCACGAAAAGAAAAGCGCGACGTGATTAACACGCCAATCATTCTTCCCTCCCGGTCGGTCGGTGCCTGTGCCTTTTTGCCGCGCGGCGCATCACTTACAGTCTGTTTGCAATTATACAAAAATACATCACATCCATCCCATCCATCCATCCATCCTGCGCATCAAGTGACATTTAAATATTTCCCAAGCGCACTGCAGCGCGCATATGCTTATATTAAACATATTAACGCGCAAACGAAATAAATATAAATAACCGCGCCATCGACACTAAATTACATTCTCAAAACGCATAAGTCGGCGATAATTCTCTCCCGCTTGACGAACCAGGAGAAGAAGACGCAGAAGAAGAAGAAGAAGAAGAAGTGGATGCAATTCAGCAGATAAAGCTGCCACAGCGGAGCCCATATAAGATTGAAAATCTCCGCGCGAGAGAGGTGCATCCAGCTCACTCACCCAACCACACACATATATAATGTATATAAATAGTGTTTAAAGTCGTCTGTAAACGTTCATAAAACATCAGGACTTACGTGTCCTGCTTACTTCATATAACCGTCGCGTCGCGTGTGTGCGGTTTCGTACAGCCGCGTCAACGAATCCTCACCATCAAGAGTGCGCACGGCAATGATCGCCCGAATCGCTTCGTCACACAGGGACACTGGAGGACAGATGTCAGCTTACGACGCGCGACTTTATGATGTACGCGCGAGAGGTATTAATGGCGGGGCGTCGCACCACCAACCAACGCGGCCGAACAGATGAACATTGAAATCAATCTTGCCACTCTCCACCGCGCCGACGACGACGACGACGACCAAGAAGACGAGACTGAGTCACATATTCGGTCGTAAAGATAAGAAGGACGAGAAGTGGGAGGTCGTGTCCATATGTGCGCGCGCGGAGAGGAACGCGTTCGCTCTGACAGGCGAGCGACCCACCGGTGACGATTTATGGATCGCGCCGCGTTGCGCTCTGCGTCGTTGACCCGAAGACGACGACGGCGACGACGATGATGTTAATGTTTGTCACACTACCCATCACCGTCGCCGACTGTGACAGCGCGCTCGACGCTCGACGACCAGCAAGAAGTCGGAAAAAGCAATGTTTAATCGAAGGCAATGCGCGCATTTGCATCTGTCATCAATAAACTAAATTCAATGTGACATCCAACTCCACTCGTTCGCTGTCTCCCCCTTTCGGGTAAATAATTACCCCTCTCGAAACGCATCAAACTTATCAAATATACGCAATCGTCGAAAAAATGCACGCACGGCGCGGCGGCGGCGGTGCGTTTGAAGTCGCATTTAAAGTTACGGGCCCGCTCCCAATTAAGTTTTATTAGTTTAGGGCATTAATTAAAACGGCGCCGGAATGCAGCCAACCAGCCCAAATTTTCAGCCCAACAAACACCGTCCATTTCCAATCGAATTTATGATAATCGGATTCGCGCGAAGAGGCGAGGAGGGATGAATGCATATCACCCGTCAATCGGAATGAATCCATCTATCATCCCATTAGACATCCGTCGGACTCGGACAGGTGTTTTACGTGATCAGAAAAAAACAAGAACCAAAAATAATAATTAGACGAAAATGACAAATTCACAGTGATTATCTCTTCAAACGAAACGGCGTGAGACAAAAACGTGTTTTCCGGGTACGAGTTTTCAAAACGTGTGCTTTAGTGTGTGTGTGTGTATTCTTGGCGTTTTCTTCGATCGACGTAAGAATTTCTCGACACGGCGCGACGCGACGCGGACGCGGAGAGCGTGGGCACATTGAATTATGGCCGCACCAGGCATCGGGAAGCATCAACATTTGTCTTGGTCGCCTCGCGAGAAATCAGCAGTATATCCGTGACATATTAATGACATTATGATAAAGAATATGAAAGTTGTCGCGGATAAACAAATCTATAAATAATGAAAACGCGTTCTCTCGAAATACTCGAAATACCAAAGTACTTAGCGCATTGCAATTACTAACCTACACATTTGACTACTCAGGCGCTTATGTTGATTGCTTGCCGAAATATTTTAATTACAATTGCGTCAATTGCACAAGCGATAAGAAGACGCTCGCCCCAACCACATCATCTTGCGCGACATGCCGCCAGTTAAGTGACACTGGGAGTGACTGCTCTGTTTACCACCACCGCGGAATTTTAATTCTTATGCTGGAGGGAGAAAAAAAGAGGCTGTCGTTCGTACGATTGACTGGCGACTGGGCGATAATGCAAACAAGATGACGAAATTAACGCAAGCGCGCGCGGCGCCGCATGGGTAAGATAATGAAGATGACGGATCGGTTGACATGCGCAACCCGAAAATATGATGTTTGGCATCTCGACGCGCGACGCGATGCGTATTTTTAGCGTGAAAAGCGGCCACTTGCGCCGCATTGTTTTGAACGACATCCAGCTGTGATTTACGCTGATCTATGGCTGACATTTCGGACTTAATGTGCGCGCGCGGCAGTCATAAAAACTCGGATCGAAATTAAGCGCAACGCAGTCGCCTGATGCCTGATTGCCACCCCGTGTTTCGAAAGTTCACTCGCGGCGGCTAAATGCTTACGGTCTGCCTTTAGCCAGCGCGAAGTGAATTAAGCTATTAAAATGTCATCTTCGGCGATGATATAATACTTGTTTCAACTATCGTTAAAAACAAGCAAGGAGCAAGGAGCATCTGGGATTTTTGATTTGTAAATTCCGCGCGCCGCGCGAAAACAAAAAAAAACAAAAAGAAACAAAACGGGCGATAAATTCACGTCTTAACTTTCCAAATGTCATTCGATTTCAACGTATTTTCGGGTGATGGCAGACCATCCGTCCGTCTGCCTTGCCATTTGCTTAATCGTTAATCGTACAAGTCATTGTGTTGCCGCGCCGCGCGAGATTTATTGATGACGTCTGCGTGCGACCATCTGCTCGTCGCTTACCTCCTCGCCATAGTACGTCTTATTGCTAGCGATGATTGATGCGCACGGGACTTACCTGAAACAAAGAAACAAACACCAATAAATTGCGTGCATAAAAAGTAATTAATGCATGACTCATGCGGGCTGTACCATACATACAATGTTGGTATGGGCAAAGGGTGGATGATGCCACTCATCATCATCATCATAATTTTATTGTTTCACGCTCGCAGTAGTATCCAGTGCCGAATTGGATTTTGAGCGATCTAATCGGATGATACGCAACGCCATAAATAACACACGCGTCGGGAGCTCGGGCACAATAATTTCTGGGGATTTTTGCATGAACCACCCTCCCATGGCTGTTCTTCGCTGCTTGCGGATCGCCAGAGTTGCACACATCAAAACCGAGAATAATGACACGCACACATACGAGTTTAATGTGTGCACCCGCCGCGGACGATTGCGATTGAAGGTCGTAAGGGAGGCACGCAGCGCGCAGTACTCGTACACACACGTTCGTTCGTTGGTTCGTTCGTCTTTTTGCAGACACTGCAATAATGGCACATTAGTTTGATATACGAGCGACGCGGTTATCAAACTAATATTGGGCGCCCCCGTGAATTGCCCATAAATATCCACGCGCAGCCATCGCAAGTCAATATCCATTCCAGCAAGCGAGGAAAAGTGCTACATTTTTGCGCGTCACACACACACGCACAAAACAAACAGCGAGCACCGAGTGTAAAATTCTTATATTAGCACCCATTTACCGCTGCGATTTAAATCAATCGCGGCGCACACCCCCCCGAAAACTATTTGTCCCGAAAATGCGGCCAGGTGAATTCCGCGCGCAGCACGTGTGAGTGGCACACGGCTGCGGGGCGGGCCGCCCTTCGGTGATGAATAGCGTATGTGAACATGCAGTTACACGGCGGCCGCCCGAGAGTTATGGCGGATGGACGAACGGACGGACGGACGGACGGACGGCACACGCATGCCGCCCGAAGCACTTCGATCGCGCGGCGCGGCGCGGCGCGTTCACACACAATTTACTGTGGCCGACATAAATCACTCAACTGCGTCGATTCATCAGCTCGGCTGCTGTTGCTCACTCGCTCTCCATCGGGTCGCTCATTGTGAACGAGAATGCGAGCGAGCGTGCGCGCATGAAACATAAAAACGTGCCCGTGCACCCCGCGAACCAACGATGAACGGGCCAATATTTTACAACTTTCTGACAACCCCTCGCTGAATTTTTGGCGCACTTTCCGCTTTGACTTTCATCTAGCACACCTTGGGCATATCCTACATTTAATACCTTTACAGTTGTCCACCATCTTTTTTTTCCAGCCGGATATGGGCAACGGATCGATAATATGGTTCTTTTCATAAAAAGAGTATTTCCGCCCTTCCCTCCCCAGCAAAGTCAATTTCGCCATGCGGCGATCATAAACCTAACCACACAAGCACTGCGCTTTGAGTTGCTTTGAGTTTCTGAAGTACTACTCGTACTACTACGGGAGGAGAGAGAGAAGAGGATGACGCATTCATATTTCATCAATATTGTATCAATACGAAGCCAGCGCAGCAGCGGCACTGCTCCTACCATAACTTCCGAGATTGTTTTCCGCGAATTTTCGAATCCGCCGGATTTGCGATGCGTGCGGAGAGCAACGCCCCGATAAAGCACACTCGTGGCTGAAGGGGTGGGTGGCAGGGAGCGCGCGCGCCGCGGAGTCAGAGTTCAGTACAACAAACTCATACTCGTATATCTTTTCTCAATGGCTAACTCCCACGCCTGGCGGCCTCCAAGACGCGGGGGTAGTTTAACCCCCTTTCCCCCATCCACCGCGCGCTCGCGGAGCCTTCACTCTAAAAGCATGCACGCGATATATAGCGGGACATTATGTCAAGCGGGAACAGATGTATAAAATAAATATCCACCCCCCCACTGTCCCCTACGCGGATTTCGCATAAATCAGGCGCCACCCAAAAAACCACCCTACTCCCTTCTCGAAGGAAGGAGTGAGTAACACTCTTTTATAATATCGTCGCATCGTAATTAACTTGAGAAACCTTTGCAAGAGACACTTTGATCCGGCCCGCGATTGATTCATGGGCAACACGTGGCGGCGACGACGACGTCAACGACGACGACAACGACGAGAATAGTCTCAGTCTGCGAGGGCACTGCCAGAAACTGTGATTCTTAATATCACCCGATTCATCTCCAACTAATCACCTGATCATTATTATACCCCGGGCCTTGTCAATTAGACACTTGCTGATGGACTTTTCGGCCGCTGAAAAAAAATGGGTTTTGTACCTGCATGTCGGCTATTTAATCAGTGCCACAGCGCGCGGGGCGCACTCGCGGTCGGAAGCGATAAATTGTGCGTCCGAAAATAAAAATAAAACGCGCTTCGTTTGTGTTCATCACACATATATCCGCTGTCGTCTACGGGGCGTCGGCGTCGTCGTCGCGATCACCATCATCATGGCGTACGCGCGAGCGAGTGAGCGGCCAAATAACATGCGCACTCGTAAATTACGCAACGGGATAGGAAATACATAGTCAAAACATGGGGACGCGGCGATATGCAGTTGTAAAAGTCGCCAAAGCGCGCTGAACGCGCCCATTATGATATTTATACGTGCATTTCGGATGCGGGGCGCGCTGCGCTGCATTGCCGCGCCGTAATTTACGAGTATAGGATATTTGGCCCGGTTCAATCACAAGTAATTAAAAACGATTTATACGAGGCGAGCACAATGCGCGGCCGCCAACTATTTTGATATGCCTCGACGGTCCCGATCGCGCATAAATAACGGCTCGCCGCCGGCCAGTTTCGGGAATCGGGGGAGGAGGAGGATGCGCAATGCGACAACAACCGATGTAAAAAGGAAGAGAATCACCACCACCACCACCACTACCACATGCAAAAATATCAACTCATTCACTCCCCCCACCCTATTGAACATTCAAGCCCCACCCTACGCCATCAGCGAGTTCAATTTCCAAGTGGTGCTCCACACCGTGCTCGGCCGCTTTAGGTGGATTGACCAAAACGCGAACAATACGCCGGGAGTCAATCCACTCAGTCTTATTGATAGGGCCAAAGGTGGGCGCTGGGCGCGCATCAGCAATAAAGCGAACAAGTAGAGAGCAGAGCACCACCACCTTTACTGGTGCCGGCTGGCCGCTCGCTTTTTAGGCAAGATGATGGCGCCTGGCGCCCTTTCAATAAAACCCTAAACTCATCCCCCTCCTCACCAGTCGGCCTCTCGGCCATTTGCTTCGTAATTGCATCATTTGGATATATTGGAGCGCGCCCAAAAAGGACATTCAAAACGCGAATTTGTTGCGGATTACGTTTCGCGCACGGCGCGGCAGCGCCCAGCCAATGGCATTACTATGCAACTACTAAACATAAAATACGGCATAATAATCACGCGCGGGGCTGTCCATCACGCGCATTTAAATAATCTGTCCGGGCCAAACGCGCGCGAGATGTCCACGTCATCTGTCGCGAACAATTATTTATTGCCCACCTTGTTGTAATGCGGCGCGGTCCGCCTGCATTGCATCATGTCGATTATGTGCTGTATGCTAGAGAGCTACGCCACCGCCGGCGGCGCGGCGCCGTGATGGACATGTATGTGTCGGCGTGTACGGCATATTTATAGTATTTAATTAATCGCCATGGCTGGTGCCAGCAGCGGGGGGATGTTGTAAAACAAGCGGCCGCGCTGTGTTCATCTGCGCAGTTCGATGTCGCAGCGTATTTCATACCGCATGAGTTCATCAAAAAACTTTTAAACACCCAAATCATGACTTCTAATTCTTTCCCCGCTGGAAGGCCGTGGGGAGGAGGGAACGAGGCAAGTAAGATGAGAAATATCACGCGTTCAGCGTGTTGACAAGATTCCAAGAAGGCGCCCGGCCGATAGATGGATGATCTACAACTTCCATTATGATGGACAATCCATCAATCAACCAGCACCATGACTCTGCTCCGTTGTCAGCTCAACTCGGCTCCAGCTACGCTGACAGGTAACCCGGAAAGTTTCCAAGAAAATACGAACAGAGGAGAAAAAAATCGCGTACTTTTCATTTTTTTGCGCAATCGTTGTTGTCAATTTCCGCCTGCCGCATCTCATGTCGGTCTAATTACCGGAATCGACTTCCGCGCTGCAACCCGCCTGTCAGACGCAGACGACGACCACCCGAACCAAAACGGTTCGTTCGTCTTGCAAAGAATCCACCCGCCCGCCCGCCGCCGTCGTCGTCCAGTTTAGTAGTAGCCGTGTGTATCGGCTGCCGCGTCATATCTATTCCATTCTGCTGCGGACGCCGAAGAGATGGAGATACATCGATAATGGCCGGACGACAGCCGCGCCAGCCAGGCGCAGGATATAATAGGGATAACGAAATATCTCGGTGGCGGCTGCTGCGGATTGTCAGAAAAGAATGTCCTTCTCGCCCGACGACATCTTTCGCTAACGATACGCCCGATCCGGTCCGGTCCGGCAGCACCGGATGAGTAAAAATTAAATTGCTGTCATCCCATCACATCTCATCCTTGCTTGTCGATATCCTCAAACTACCGACCACCACCACCACCACCCACCCGACATACCTAACGCAATGCGATGATGACGGTGATCGCGATGATGATGATGATAGAGGCGAGATTTAGCGATTTGTAGTTTCGGTTTGAGTAATCGACTTTAATATTGAATGATATTGAATCCATCCCGTCGCGTTCGCCATCCGAGAGAAGGTTGCGATCACGCGCAGATTATTCCCCGAGTTGCCGCCCTGCCAGCCGGACGTGTAATATATATGCGAATCAATCGTCAGCGGGCGAGAACTTGTCTGACCAACACTCCCCGACTCTAATCACCGCATGATGAAAGGCTGCTTGCTCGCCCTCCCGCGCGCTGCCCGAATTATTCAAACAACTAATTAATTATATCGATATCAAACTGACGCGTTCGCTCTCACAGCCAGAAGATATTCCATGTCATCCGGATTAGTGATGAATTCGGTGGACGCGTGTCTGTCGGTTTGGTTGATAAACAAAAACTCGGGGAGCGAAAACTTTTGCTTGCGCGATGGACAAGCAAGCACAAGGCCACCAACCAACCAGATGGACGCGGATGAAAAGCGACACTTGGGTGAAGTTTTGGCGGCGTATCCTTCACTTATATGAGCGATAAATAACGTCCATTTAAACTTTGTTTTCGCCCGCGCGCTGCCAAAAGCGAGTGGGTGATTCTTTCCCCGAGTTTTATTCAAATACATCTCTCGCGTGATGCCTGACGGATGGTTACGTAATGCGGCACATAAGGAGAGCACCGCCGCCGCCGCCGTTGCAAAGGGGGAAAGGAAGACAAATCCCTCCATTTGCGTGCGGGTACCACAACGTCCCCGCCGCCCTCGCCCCATCGCGGTCAGTCTCCGGAGAGTGGAAACAACCCATCACACAACACCCATACACACTCTTGTAGGTAGTATACGACACTAATATGTAAGCCATCATTGTCGGGGGTGGTAAGGGGAGAAAGTACCATCGCTCAAAGTTCCTCCTCGTCGTTCGGCAGGCAGGATAAGCGCGCGCGCGGATATAAGTTGAAGTAGAAGAGGTTGGGTCCCAGCGCGCACGTCACACGATGGACACTGCTGGCCGCTGGAATGTCAAATGACTGCAAATTGCACTTTCGCGCGAAGAGGTGACGCGACATAGATGGAGCGCAACATTAATAATCGCATAATGTGTGGAATATAATGGCGATCGTAATCCGCCTCCGAGTCACCTCGAGTTCAGATCCGAAACCCACCGGGTGTCACCCGAATCCTCACTACTACTAGTTCTCTTCGTCGCGAGGCGAATAAGGAGTTGGAGGTGGCGGAGGAGGATGAGAACCACCGCCACAGGGACAGCAGCAGCCTTGCCGGCGTCTCCATGCATCACTCCAAGTTGACACTTGGTGCCCCATATATCACCGGGCAGTCAGTCGTCGTCGTCGTCGAGCTGCTGCTGCTGCTGCAGCAAACCAAAGAGAGGCGGACGGGACGGGACGGGCGGACGGGCGGACGAGCGACTTATTTGCATACAGCAACAGCCGCAGCATCCACGTCATCCTCCAACTCTCTCTCTCTCTCTCTCTCTCTATCCTTCGGTCTGCTGCTGCTGCTCCTCGTCGTTCGCGTTTTTTTTTCGCCCGACGAGCGAACGACGACAACGCGAGCGGCCATCGGGAGAGATTTATTGCGCGACTAATGCGCGCCGAGTCTTCTTCGTCTTCTTCGGCCGCCCCGGCTGCTGCAGTAAATCCTTCTCTGACTGTTCATGTTCGTGTTCATGACTGCGAGCCAAAAATACCCCGGATCGCTGAGTGACACTCACCCACACCCAACCAAAGCGGCGCGACGCAGTCTGCCGATGTGCAATGATTGACCCGAAAAATTGCCCAACCGATCAGTCAATCAATCAATCAATCAAAAGGCGCACGCAAAAAGACTGCGCCTGCCCTTGATCATCATCATCGCATCATCCGCAATGCGACATCCACTATCAAATGAACACGCCGCGCGCCGAGAGGGGGGCGCCGGGGGACGAACGAGGTTGGCAAGCGAAGAGGAGATTGACAGGCATGATTTTGTTTCAAATGCACAATCCGCGGCGCACCGGATCAAACGAACAGAGCATGATTTGATTATTAATAATTTAATAATATTTTAGCCGTTACGCTCGCGTGCACATATAATTTGGATTTTAATTAACTATCGGTGTTGTGTAGCCGAATGGACGCATCGCGAGCGGTGGGTGGAAGGGTTGTGCGTGGCGCGCGATTCGGTTTGATCATTCGCACAGAAAATTGCATTGTGCATAAGCGCGAGGATGGTGGACGCGGGGGCGTGCTGGTGGTGGGGGATGCATAAATGATCATCGCATCGACAGCCAGAGCAAGGGCGCAACGCAGGTGAGAGCCAGTTGTATACGGCGGAGGCGCCGGGCGAGACGCAATGAAACGTAACGCAATGCATCCCATATGCTGCTGTTGCTGCGTTTTAAAATTTGGTGAGTCCCAATAAACTGTACTCTCGCAGGTGCGTATTCAAAATGCAATCTAGAATACTCTACAGGGTGTTTTCCCCTTATTGCTCCCCCAATTCTAAACTCAAAGCCAAGTAAGTGATTTTCAATTAAATTGTAGTGGTGTGTAGTAAGAAAGTCACTATTTTGTTGCAGATAATTATCGATACACTCGGTGCGTGTGCTGCAATGAAATAAAAAGATGCACACCAGCTTCGGACAGCTGGCGAAGAGGACTTGATGAAAACATCAACCGAAAAACATGCCCCCGCCACGCATGCATGCAATATTGCATGTTGCCAACGCATGCGGGAGCGGGGGAGGGAAAACGGGAGAAAGGGAATGGTTGTTGCTCTTCCGCGCCGCTTTTCTGTTCATCAACTTTTTTGACAGACGGACCGCCGAGGTCTGACTGGCTCCGCTCTAAATTTCGTAATTGAAAACAAAACGCGCCCCGGCGAGAGAAAAAAAAACAGCGCATATGCGGCCGCTGACATGTCCGGCTCACTCACTCGTCCGCTCGTAAGTCAAAACTTTCATAACTTTTTCATTCGCCAAACCGACCCAACAACAATTGTTGCAATAATCACCCGCGAGGGAGAAAAAAAAAACAAGAATTCAACCGATATTCAAAATATTGGAAATATGACCGTAAATTTTCCACGCTCAGCAGCAGAGCGGTGGTGAGCGGGGGTGTGGGTTCATCAATATCCAGAGAGGGTCATTACGCATTGTGCAATGGCGCCCTGTCGTTATTTTTCCCTTCGAAAAATCGCGCGGGGCCTGAAATAATTACCACTAATACTGACATATTTATTGGCCATAAATTTCGTCATAATTTATTAATTTCAGGCTTTCGCAGCAGCCGAAATGAATGACTGGAGAACACACCACCGCGTCCGCTGGAAAACTAGAGCGAGCGAACTGGGGAGGGTGGATTGCGAACTAATTGCCAACCAGCCACCCACACACGCAGCAAGCCAAGCAGCAAAGCAGCCAGCCGGTGCGACTGTTAATTAAAAAACAACCGAGTTGCGAGCGCGATGTGTTTATAAACGCGCCGGTGCCGGATGGACGGAATCGGCTTACATTTTTCGGTGCACGATCATCAAAAAAGGCGCAAAATAAAGTCCACGCGCGCGAGCGCGATGGGTCACACAACAATCGACGAGTTCTGATCAAAAACACACCCCCGCGCGTCGCCCGCTGAAAGTTTCGCAATGAACCCCGTCGCGTCCCAGGGCATTGTCTACATCTCTACCCGACAACGATTGCCGCCGCCACTGCCGCCGCCGCGACAACTGCCCGTCATTGTGGCGCGCTGCGTTCCCGTTTGTGACGGAGCATCAACTCGCCCTCCCCAAACCACGCACCATCACCGCGCCACCACCAGCGTTCGTTCATTCGTTGGTTCGGTTCGTTCACTCACTCGCTAAAACAAAACTTTTCTCTATTATGAAGTTGGGCGAATGACGACTGTCAGCGAACATTATTACCGGCAACCCTCCTCCTTCTCCTTCTTCTTCTCATCGTCGTCGTTGTCGTCGCGTGTCAAGTCCCATGTCAACTCTCGTCCCCGCGTCGCATCGCGTCGCGTCGGGGGGGCGAAGCGAAAAACTCAAAACGTCTGATGATAAAACCCGCGCGCGAGACCTCCGCTTTTATCTTTCCCTCCGCGCGTCCTGCGTCCTGCGTATCACGATCTGCCCGCCGCGTAATATAAGTGTGCCGGTGACAGACAGCAAGGACAACGGCGCAAAAACCGTTTAATAACGTTCACCAGGAGCAGCATCATCAAATCCATGGATTTATTTATTCCAATATCAATGTTGGTACCTAAATATCGCATTGCTGCCCAGAAATAGTTACCATCTGCTTCGCGTGCGTGCTGCAAACATGCGTGGGAGGCGCAAAGGGGGAACCAACACACGGGCGGCGTCGGTCTTAAAACTGTCACCGTTAATGGCAGATATCCATCAGGGCATTCAATCACCATCATATGACTCACCCGGCAGTTCAATGATCACCTACTACCCAACCAACCAACCAAACGAACGAACGGTGTTTGTCGTAAGTTGCCCCGGCGTGCGGCTCGCTGTGTGCGGCTACTAGAATTACCGTTAGTGCGTTCGTTTCGTTGCATATTACATAAATCAAGCCGTCAGTGGCATGTCCGTACGTACCATTACGCACGTGTACTGCGAACGAAACGAATACTGTGCGCGGTGGAGATGTCGATAAAATGCGTGTTGCCCATTTTTTTCCCACCCCGGCTTTGATGTTGCTCTCCCTTCCCTCCCAGTGGTCGATCCAAGCGAGGGATTATTTTAATGCTATCGCCGGCTTTTAATTGTCCGCCGCGGAATATTTCTAATGATATGTAAAGAAATGCGCTGCTTTTGTGCGCGCGCATGCTTTGCGTTTGATAATTTTTCTTTTTGATCACAGACGATTTGACTTGGCTTGCTGCTACATACGTATGTATTTCGTTTCGTTTCGTTTCGATACCTGCAGGGCGTACGAACAAATGAATGAATGAATGCGCCCTGCTTGATATCATTATATCCGTCCGTTCGTCCGCATAAGAAGCACGCACAAAAGAATTAATTGAAACTTAATTCGTGTTTGTGACACGCGCGCCGGTTTCATTTCGCAGAAGAAAACATGCACCCCCCATCCACACACACACAGCCACCCGCGCACAAGAGAATGACACGTTTACATTGTAATAAGGTATGAAATTTCATTTAAAGTTAATTTTTCGCTCGCCAAAAATTTTTCGCCAAATTCATTTCGGTTATTTTTGGCAAGTAAATCCGTTTAATTAAATTCAATTAATTCATAATAAAATTCGAGTGCAGTGAGTGAAAAAAGCCGCACGAGAGATGAAAACGAGTGCACCACCCCTTTCCCATGTCATAGCCCGTCGGTTGGTCGGTGTGCGGTAATAAAAAACGATGCCATTCAGGCGTGCGATAACACGTTACAACTCTCCTACCTACCTATATTCAAATAAACATACGCGCAGGACCGTATCAAATTCATCATGTGCATGTGCGGCGGTCATTTCCAAGCGAAAAATTACAGGATTAGAATCCGAATTCGAAACCGGGGCGAGTTAATTAAAAATAAAAGGCTGTTGATTTTCCACTCGGCCGACCGCATTGCGCGGCGCGAAATATTTAGAATTGCAATGCGCCGAATAAAAATTAAACTTACGCGGCGCGAGTGCGATAGTCGTCGATAAATCAAAACCGGTATGGTGTATGGTAAACAGCGGCTCGCTCGCAGTGATTGATTCGAGTGCAATTTTCTGCGTTTCGCGTTATTTATTATTAATTATAAATTATAGATTTATAAATAGCACTTTCACATCAACATTAAATGTGCATCGGGGGCTATCTGTTGTATGCATCGCTCTCGCTAGCTAGCTAGCTAGCTTTCTCGATATAGAAATGCAGCGATGATTATAACCGCGCTGGGATTGATGTGCGTTCGCGGTGGCTGTCGGAAAAGCGCCTTAAGTAATTGACGCCGAGTGGATTTATGTTTCCTGCGTGTGCGCGCTCGCGCTTGCTGCGTTTTTCCCGCACGAAATGTTGATATTACTTACTGTTTCGGGTGGCGGTTTGTGCTTCACTTCCTTCCCAAAAACCAAAGAAACTAAATTCGTTTTATTTATTGACATTTATAATTAGCCACTTCTCAAATGATATGCGGAAAAATCATAAATTGTTTGCTTCAAAAGAAAAGGCGAGTTATGCTCGTGACATTTCTCAAACAACATTCTAATTCGATTACGATTCCCATTTTGGCGCATCCCAAAAATCAAAGGCAAACAGGATTAATAATTGTTTATATCTACATTTCTACATCCTCCGTAATCGAATCATATTCGATACGTACTGAAATGGAGAAATGAAACGGGGGGGCGCGCAAGGGGGCGAAGAAAACAACAAAGCGATTGATGTTCGGGAGATGTTGCGGTTGTGTTCGGGGGGGCGTATCAAGCAGATTAGGAAGCTGCTGCTGCTGCCACCACAAAGCGAATGCGAGAAAGCGCGCCGTCGCCGCCGCCGGGCAAATCTATTACGATTATTTTTGCGCGCTCGTCTAATAAATTGCCGCATCGCGTAAATAAATCGGTTGGGGATTTAAATAAATACCAAGCGTCAACAAGCGCCCATCATCCGCTCGCTGTCGTCGTCGTCGTGGTAGTCGTCGTCGTCATATATGATTAGTCGCGTGCTCCCTCTTAATTGTTAAAGAGTGACATGTTTAATTAGGGAGAGATTGCGTTAGCTGATCAAAACGAGATCGGAAGATCAAACGCGCCGTCCTTTGTGGCGTTGGCGGTTAGACAAGCCGAGAGAGAGAGAGGAGAGCGAGCAGTCGGAGACGCGCCCGGAGGCGGCAGCAGCAGCCACCACCGCCACCACCACTGCCACCGCCGCCTCCGTTGAGTTTATTATTCGACGACAGCTCCCTGGCACGCGGGGGAAGGAGGCCAAAGGCGTTGACGTCTGCTTTTCATTTCAAAACTACCAATTAAACAATAAATACTTCTATTCCTAATCAATTCTTATTCATTATAAGGTAAAGTGGGGTAAGCTCGCAATTAGGGCAAGATCGATATTAACCAATTTTATGCCAATTGTTCATCATTTTCAAAAACTAAGGTGTAGAATGTAGCACTGATTTGGTACGAAGCTAACTAACGAGGCGTCTTCGATTTACAAGCAGATTTCTTGGTTTTCTATACTTTGCAAAAGACTTCTATATATGAACTACATACAAGTTAAACATGACGTGAGCTGAAATTATTGGTTATAATCTCGAAATTCTGTTAAATACTTAATATTTTCTAAGAAATCCATTGGTGCGATCATATTTGAGGTTGAGATGGGAAAGATCGCCACATAATGCTAAGCTTATGGCGCGGCCGTCGTCCGTACGAAATGATTGAAATATGTATAACTCTGAAATTAAACCACAGAATTTAATCGTATAAAAACCATTTTGTAAATGACAACAGCAGAATTCCGATTTGGTATAGTAATGTGAGAATATAGCTTTTAATTAGTTTTGATTGACCGCTAACGATCTTGCCCCATTCACAGGAAGCGTTCGCATCACTTGTCACGTCTTTTAAATCAGTGAATAAAGATACTCTATTCAATTTAAATTGTGATTTCTGTTAGTGGAAATTATAGAGAATTAACTGCACTTTACGACAATGCGAAGTTGGAACGAATAATTAATATATAATAAAAAATCTCTAATGATAAAGTTGAACTTAGCAAAAACCGCTTCGCCTCATACACTGCCAATTACCTAAAATTATCATGTTTTGCCAAAAAAAACCTGGTGAAATCAATGAAGATTATTTACAAGCACCAAGAATGGCATTTTGTGTGTTTAATCATGCATTGTCGATGCAATATGTAATATGAGCGCGCGGGTATGTACAAACACAATAGCGCAACATTCATCATCCAACTCGTTCGTTCGTTTGGTTTCGTTTCGTTCATTCCGCCAGTCCATTCTATGCGAAACGCCAACAGTACGTACGCGTAGCACGGATGCATTCGGCATTCGGCGACCGACGTGCACGTAACGTACGTTATGACCGCGCGCGCCCGCCCAGGACACACATGCGCAACGCGACCGATATGTAACTAACGAACGGTGCAAAACGGCGACGGCGACGGCGACGGCGACGACGACGACGACGACGACTGCGACTCCCAACTCTCTGCCAGTTGTCGGACATAAATATGCCACGGCGATCAAACATTCCCGCATGCAACCCGATGAAATTACTTTTGATTCTACTGGGCGCACACTGCACTTATTTGCGTCTTATAATAATTCACCACTTGAGACTTCCTGGTCTACCTTATTATATAACCCAAAGGTAAAACTTAATTACGTATCGCGTGCAGAAAAAAAATACAACAAAAAGATGAAGCCGAAAAGAGAGGTGTCGCGAATAATTAATATCCATATTTATATTTACATGCGGTGATATTTATATTAGGGGTCTGTCGGACACACTTAGCAATAAATCATCAATTTCTGCAAAGCGCGCTAAACGAAGGGTAAAAATAGTGCACATGCGCGTGTTGCGTAAGCACACGAGTCTTCATCATCATTACATGATGAATTCATATTTATATTTCGACTGTAACTGACCGATGTTATTAAATCTTCGCGAGCGTCAGCGTGAGCGCGCGACACAATTGCAATTTTTAACCATTAAAACACGCGGAACACGCGTCTGCAGACTGCGAGCGAGTGAGTGAGGCTAGGCTTAGGCCTGAGACTGGCTCTGGCTGGGGCTTAGCACACGATACGCACGATAAATTTAATGATGTATAATACGCGCTATGAAATAAATTTCCAACGTGCCAAAATCAACATTTGATATAAATCATGGACGCCAAAAATACCCACTCCTCATCATCATCATCATCATCATCATCATCACCATGAAGACTTTAAAAGATCAATATGCAGTGTTTAGTGTTTGGTATGTATGTTAGCTAGGCGGTTGGGTTGTGTGCTGGCCTAAATCATTTAAGTTCTTGGAAAAACGTCGCAAAACTCCCAACCAAGGGCGATACATTGTTTGCGTGCGCATTGCAAATGGTTCGTGTGCGCACACACACACACACACCCCACGAGAAAGGAAAAAATGAATTATTAGCGCAACGTAAACGAGCAATAAATCTCGATCGCTGTCACTCATTGTTGCACGTCCCCTTCTTTTGCGCGCGATGCAGAGCAAACGGCTGTGCCGCGACTTTACATACATACGGTGTGAGATGTTGGCCGACGATTAGGCACGTTTTGGCTCCCAAACACTTACCTGCAACAAGAGAATGACAATGGTTAAAACAGGAAGATTCACCATAATTTATTCGCTACACATGAAGAGAACATGATGCGCACAATTAAAAAAGCGCAAACTTTCCCAAAAACTGATCGATTGTCGGAGCAAAGAAGGAAGGAAGCTTTGTCGCTGTGCGAATGTGCGGGTGGTGGCGAGTGGTGAAAATGCTGCCCGCGCGCGCGGTGCTGGGCTGTCCCTCTGCCGACATAAATCACTCAGGCCGCTGTCCGCAGCGCTGACTGCCGAAGATTTGCGACTAAGCAAATGTCATGGGGTCAGCAAAAAATCTATCCTTAACGGGCGCTCTCCGCCACCACCACCACTGTCGTGCAATGCCGGACAGGAAGAGAGAGAGTGGTAGTGTTGGGAAATTTCGCACTACACACATAAATGGAAGTTCAACACATCACGAACGAAGGAAGCAACGGCAAAAGAAGACGAAGGAGAAGAAGCGAAGAAGAAGTGGAGAGATGGACGGCGACAACCGACGGACGCGGACGGTTTCGGGGCTGCGCACGTATGTTATACCTTCTTCTACACTTCTATACTTCTTCAGGCTTCAGGCTCGCATGTTAACGTTACGTCATGTTACTTCCCAACCACGTGAGTGTGTGTGTCGCGTCGCCGCCCCGCTCGCGTAATTTATGTGCGCCCAACACGAAACGCAAATACGTAAATTTATTGCGTTTATTATTACGTATTACCCGTGCAGTGTTTATGTGCGCCGGCCGCGAACATTCCCCCCAAGATTCCTTTTTACACACCATACCATTTCACAAAATATAAAAATTTAAGTACAATTGCAGCAGAATTACTAGCTAACTAAATATTAATTGACTACAATGTACGTATTTGTGTAAGTAAAGTATTGCTGGCGCTGAAGTATCATTACGATTATGACACTTGAGCCACTTGAATAACAAACTTAAATCATAAAATCAAACGCTTTCTGACAGGCTCGCGCGCGGCGGCCGCGGCGGCGCGGCGTGGAAAACGTGTGCACGATGACCTTATAAAATTAATGATTTATGATTTAGAACACTTAGGATCTAATTATACCGACTTTCGAAACGAGTCCGTACAGCGAGATGTTGAGTGATGCCTTTGCCACATATACGCACGCATATAACACACATTGTTTATTAGCATCGTAATGAGCGCCGATTCCGTTGTCGATTTCAAACGAACCAACAGCAGCGACGCGACGCAATGGGAGAAGAAACGATCGGCAAGGCGCAGGCAGGCAGGCAAGAAAGATAAGCGAAGAAGGCGTGCAATGATTTATTTGTCTTTACGCTCTTTGATGGGCAATTCATCATGCCATCAGAGGAGTCGCTTCGACCCGTCCGCCTTCCTCCTCTTCTTCGTCTTCTTCTTCTCAGTGCATTTCATCATCATCATCATCATCATCATACCTTTCTGGACTCGTTTCACTTCCTCATCTTTTCGGGGCGTCGAAATGCATAATTACAATGTAAAAGCGGATAAATTAGAACGTCTTGCAAAGCGTGTTTCGCTCGCTTTTTGTTTCGCCGAATGCGAATAGCGCGTAAATTATGCACAATCAAGGTCGGCGCGTCGATTTGTTCATCAATCACCATACTCTCGCGCGCCTGGTTGACATGCGAATGACATTGAGGAATCAACCGTTTTGTCGTCCGAAAGAATTAATCCACAAAAATTTCACGCATAAATCAAACAATTCCCGTTTTGTTGCCGACCGCCATTAATTTACGTCTTTTAATCAACGCGCACCGCGTATAAAGTGATCACGCACGCAGGATGTATAAATCATCAATGCCAGGCGAGAGAGAAAAACCGCCACGAATGAATCACACGATTGAAGCGTCCAGTCCAAGACGAAGCGTTGAGTTAATTGCGTTAATTGCCAAAGGATTAAGCCCGATATATAAAGTGATTCCGAATCAATATCCACCAGATCGATGATAGTACACGCATGCATGACATCTGCATACAAAGCACATATAGATTATTATAAATCATGACGAATTCGGTTCATTCTTTGATTGACGATAAATCGTTTGATTTCGTTCGTGAACATTGTGTTAATTGTTGACATTCCAGCGCGACATACGATTCGTCCATTGTCATCATTGTTTGGGCAATAAAAATTGAATCACCCAATGATTCAACTCGATTTACATAATATCGCCAATCGAAATCGCGCGCTAAATGTGCAACAAATAACAAAATCAAACACAACAAAATGCGTGCGCCATTCTATGCCCATGAATTATTCATTCTCTCTAGCCTGGCGTGTGTCTTATTACAAATTGCGCCAGGCAATTAGTATTACTCAACAGTACGATTGTATTATATTTCTCTATCGATCCGATATATTATCGATTGCTGTGAGCTTCGTCGAATATCACACGCGTTTCGCGCAATCAATTATTCACTCCGATCAATTAATAATAATAATAATATCGAATCGCATTCGTTGGGGTTTAATTATCCATCGGCATTGTTTACACCAGATTCGAATGTTCGTTATGAGGCATATAAACGCCTTAATACGAAATAATTAATAACCCAACTTCAATATTTAAATTGCGTTGCGCACCGCGGCGAAAACAAAGTCGTAACAATAAATCGATCACACTCGACAATTTCGTCATCGTCATCATCGTTTTGGATGTGTCACAAAACCCAACTCGATACGATAATGATGTTAATTAAAATTCGGTTAATTGCAAAACGATTTATGCAAATTTATTATCCTACCTAGCTAGCCGAATATTATTTGCGCGCGGCGCGGCGTGGCGTGGCGGAACGCAATCATATTTCATTGAAGAATTCCCCAGCAAACTGCTCTGCGACGACGACGACGACGATGGCGATCATAAATCGACGATTTATTTGTTTTAAATTCAAATCCGCGCCCATTCGACCAGCTACCGTGGCGACATATTTTTCCACATTTTATTTACCTATCAGCATACCTCGCCCTCCCTCCCTCCTCCTCCTCCTCCTCCTCATTCTCTTGCTAGCCGCTACGAAAAACGAAAACTATTTTATTATGCGCCCGATTAAAATTTCCTATAAGTTTATTACACCTCGCTGTTATTTATTCATCTTTTACGCGCGCGCGCGCACAAGTGAGTGAGTGAGTGAGTGAATGAGTTCAGTTTCGATTGGATTTGGCTCGCTTTGCATTGGTGGATTGAGTGTGTGTGTTTATGTCGATTGCGATATCGCGACTCTCGACTTAATTACGTCTGATTCGCAGATTTATTGCTTTCGATTAAAATTACCCAGCAAACGAACGAACGAACGAACGAACGAGAAACCCAGACGACGGGCGAATGTCAACCGTCACCAGAAAGCGTTCGTAAATTAGCTAAAAACTCGAAACCTTGAGGCAATCAAACAACAAACCCAATCAATCAATCACCGCCG
>JARJDR010002828.1:0-31635 GCA_030264135.1 Myllaena sp. GC000078
TGCGAGCGCGCGCTGTCAACGGCTGGGCGGTAGTAATGTTCTTTTTGTGCGCATTATTTATGACGCACGCATTTTCGATTCCTGCCTAATGTCCACCACCATTCATTTATATACTGGTAAAATGGAAATTTATCCGATTAAAGCAATTAATCGTGGCGAGTAGTTGCAGTAGTTGCGGGCGCGAGAAATAAGGATAAAATGTTGCCAATGCATTCGTGTGTGCAATGAGTTAATGAGAACATCCTGTAACGCACACGATCCGGTGTGCTCTGTGCAGGCGGGGCGGTCATAAATTCAGGAAGGACGTCAATATTGATTAAAACTGTAAACAACTCATCATCATCATCATCATCATCCACACATTATACACTCGGTATTGAACGCCGACAATAGCGCACATCACATCTACTGTTTGCTAATTAACCTACATATCATTTACATTCGCATTTCAATCGCTAATAACATAATATTACGTTTCTATAAGTTGTATTACATTCCATAAAATTGTTTAAAACTTCAGGAGATAAAAAAGAGTTTAATTTTTAGCATATCGCTAAAAAGCGGAAGAAAGCTGTTTGAAATTGAAACCATCTTCAAGTTCCTGAGGTAATTATTATTCGAGATATAAGGGTTTACAATATTCGAAACTAATGTAGGCAACCAACGACGATATTTTTAAAGTAGAGTATGCGCTGAAGGTGATGCACAGTCTCGTTAGTAGCTGCAAACCAAAAGGGTTGAGCGACAATATGTTTTCGAACTTAAAACTGACTTATTAACGCATTTTAACATGAAAATAAGTATTGGTTTTAAAAACATTTGCTCCTTAATTGTGAAAAATGGTGGACTAATCTAATTTTCAAAGTATTGCCCATGGCTAGCCACTACTTTTTCCCATCTTTCGGGTAGTATCCTAATTCCGCGACGGAAGAATTCCACATCTGTGGCCGTTATCCAGTCATCGACCCAATTTTTGACTTCTTCGTAAGAGCGGAAGTGCTGATCAGCCGGGTTATGGGTTACTGATCGGAAGTGGTGATAATGAGAAGGAGTAATGTCTGAACTATACAGCGGGGATAATTAGAACTTTCCACCTAATTGTTTCGAGGTAATTTTTAACGATTTCCGCAATATGCGACCGATTGTTGTCGTTTTGCAGGATGACCTTGTCGTGTCTTTCACTGTAATATGGCCGCTTTTCCTTCCTTTCGATTATTCAGAGTAATTTTAAACATTGCGAAACAGTTTATCGAGACACCCCCATTGTGTTTGACACGCATTTTCATTCAATAATTCCTCCAACTCAGCGTTTTCAAATTTTTGACATGTTGCGAGCAATAATATCAATATGTTCATCACACTTCCGCAAAATAAAATATGGTGAAAATTTTAGTTTAATGATGAGGCTTCAGCATGAACCAGGTTGCTGTATTATTCATTCCAATTAATAACTTTTGCATCATCTTTAAGAGAAACCTTAACTTAAAATAAATTGGCGCACCTAATATCAGGTGCGCCAGTTACAACGAAAAACATGACAAGGTCATCCTGCAAAACGACAACAATCGGTCTTGTTAAGAACTACCTGAAAACAATTAAGTGGGAACTTTTAACCCGCTCCTCTGTATAGTCCAGTCATTACCACTTCTGATTAGCACCACTTCTGATCAGTAACCCATAGCCCCTGGCCGATCAGCACTTCCGCTCTCACTCTTATGTTAAAAGTAGGGTCGATGGATTGCGGCCAAAGATGTGGAGTTTTTCCATCGCGGAATTAGGATGCTACCCGAAAGATGGCAAATAGTAGTGGCTAGCGATGGGCAATATTTTGAAATTTAAATTTGTCCAGAGTGTTTCACAATTAAGAAACAAAAATACCTTAAAACTAACTGGCGCACCCATACATAGAATATTAGTTTGCTATGTTCTTTAATTTATCTCCCAATTTCACTCTTGTGTAATAACATGATATGCTTAATTTCAAGAAAAGATTTGCCAATAGGGGATCAATGCACACATGATCATAATTCGATAATGAATTTTTTGACAGATATCACTATGCCGTGATGCCTCGCGAGGAGCGCCGCAGACTGCTGCGCTCGCAATATTACTTCGACTGTCATTGCGTGGCATGCGTGCAAGACTGGCCCACGTACAACTTCCTCAAGTTCTACAAGAATATGCCCGACGTGCATCACGAGGATATCGAAACGTTGAAAACCGCCAATCGCGCGGTAACGCTCAAAATTCTCGACGGCCTGATCACGAAAATCAAACTGCTCGAGCGCGTCCAGAAGCCCAGCAAGAATCTGTCGGACGCACAGGAATGCATCAAGGAGTGCTACAGTATTCTCGCCAATCGGCGCGTCGTGTGGCATGTGGAGAAGTAATTATGCGATCAATTTCGCATGACTGATTCATCATCACTTTCAAAAAACGAATTCAATACGCACACGTGGACTTTCTTATATGGGTCGTACATAAAACTGGTTTGCTTAATCGTAAAAACTTCAATTCGCAGTTCGACAACACATCGAGTGTAATTTCATTATGCGCAAATTGCGCTTCCTCGTTAATTTCCACGCGTTGAATGCCGCCACATAACAGATACGCGCGACGTGTTCAAGGTACGATTAGCATGATTACACATTTTTTTACAACTCAATTACAAACACCAGTGTAGCTGCTGAGATACGCACATTTTAGCAATTCGGCATCAGCGTCTCGATAAAAAATTGCGACGCTGCGCAATGTGTTTCTTTATAGCTTTACTTTTTTAAGTCCACACTCCACAATATTTTGTGTGCATGTGGTACTGTAATCATTAATTATACATATGCTCGTCAATAATGGTTATTTTAGTACTAGGTATTTTTGAGTTCCTTGTTGGGTTTTTGTGGCTTTCTCTCTATTCAAACATTGTGATCAGGAAGCAATTTGCTGACAATAAGAAGGGTGCCTTTTATATAATAATCTACCATATAGTCAGAGTTCATAGTCATCATTTTTTTTATACATTTGTACGTAGGATTCAAAGCAATTATCCCACTTATTAATAACATATGCATATGAGGATCATTAACCGTCCCACATATTGAACGCGCACAAAGCTAGTATGTTCCACTCGATTTCCACTCCAAGCGTCTGGAAAACATTCGCGAAATGGGAACGGTTTTTTTTTGGAACGAGAAAATATTCTCACATAAGGTCCAGCGTTATCATAAGTCGTTACCACGTAGCTCAAGTCTACTAAACTATGTACTTATTGTTATTCGTAAGTATCATAGATAAATTTAAGCGAATTTTATATTATATTATATTATATTATCAAATAGGGTGTTCTTGGCAGATAGTACGCAAATGTGAACCGTGTTATGAACATAATAAAATGTTTGCTTTGTTTGCGTTATCAGTGGGTAAAATATTAAATATTACGTACGGGGCCCTACGTCTCTGTGTCCTTGCCATGCATGCGCATCATTTTCAGCACGTATCACGTGATCTGCCATGTATTTTCACACGCTGCGCTTGGCTTAAGCCACGGCGCACTCAACCAAACGCAATTACCATGAAACACATGCGCATTGCGAATAGAAACCGCAACGCTGCCCGCCGACTCACAAACACACAGCTGCAAAGTACAAGTAAGTAGGAATCAGCGTTTATTATGTACATTTCGTAGGTTTGTGAAACATTGCAATGGGTGTGCCCCCGCCTGCTCGCGGCGCACTCTACGCTGACCGGCCGGGCGCTGTATTCCGCGGCGAGATTTTTAGTTTCGAATCGCGCGCGCGCCCGTCGTCAACTGTCCGCCGCTCTCCGCGCCTACCGTCGTGTTCGATTTTAAAGTCTTTCGCGCGGCAGCGTGCGCGCAACTGCTCACAACATTCATGCGAGCGCCATAAAATCAAATGACAATTCCGGCCGTTTAACTGCATAGATAACACTTATAGGAAGTTGGCGAAAGTATTGGTTGATTGCAAATTTATTTGTGCGCACAAATCATGCATGCGATTCTATGGTGCGCGCTGCTCGCGGCCACCATCGCTGCCGCCGCCGACGATTTGCAACTGACGATTCTGCACACCAACGACATGCATGGTCGCTTCGATCAGACGTCGGCGAATTCGGGCGTCTGCAAGCTGCCGGCGAGCGGCCGCTGCTATGGTGGATTCGCACGTGTCGCGCACGTGGTGCGCTCGTATCGCGTTCACTCCGCCGCCGATCCGAGCGCGCCGGCGACGCTCTTTCTCAACGCCGGCGACACCTACACAGGCACCTCCTGGTTCAGCGTGCACAAATGGCAAATCGCCGTCGATTTCATTAATCGCCTCGCGCCCGATTGCATTGTGAGTATATTTCAGGAACGAACATAATTGTACCTACAATACAAAAAAAGACAAGGTCGATTATTATATTATATACGATTGAAATAAATATGCAATTTTCGCATCGGAAGTCATGGAAGCGTAGCGATATTATCATTCCATATTCGAGTAAATGACATACAACTCATATGGTTTTTGATGGCGTGCCATCGAAACAAATCAAGTCATTCAGTTTAATGGTAGTACACACTTTAATTGCGTAACAAAACGGTTACGCTTATGTTGCATTTTCTGGCAACCGCAAAATGCATGAGCCTTTCACCTCGTATCAAATTCGGGCGGATCCGCCCGTATTTTTAGCCGCTGCCATTCGGTTAATAATAAAAACAAACTTTTTCGGGCGATAACAACGCACTCGCATCAAATCCATTTCGACGATGGCCAAGCGCATACCATAAAACACAGAGCATTAAAACTATAAATACGAAAAAGCGTGCGCATGTGTTTTGCAGTCGTTCGGCAATCACGAGTTTGACTATGGCATCGAGGGGCTCATCCCGTTCGTGGAGCATCTCAAAGTGCCGCTTGTCGCGGCGAACCTGGACTACTCGCACGATGCGCAATTCACCAGCAGCGTGCCCAAGTCGCACGTGCTGACCGTGCGCGGTATGCGCATCGGTGTCATCGGCTACCTACTGCCCGACACGAAGATTCTCTCATCCACCGGCAACGTGACGTTTATGGACGAGGTCGAGGCAATCAATGCGGAGAGCCAGCGGTTGGACGGCGACGGTGTGCGGGTGATCATCGCATTGGGTCACTCGGGCTATGAGACCGACAAGCGTATCGCGCGTGATTGCCCACTGGTTGATATTGTGGTCGGTGGACATACAAACACGTTCCTGTGGAATGGCATGCCGCCGGATGCGGAGGAGCCGGAGGGACCCTATCCGACATTGGTGACACAACCATCTGGGAAGGTGGTGCCCGTCGTGCAGGCGTACGCCTTCACCAAGTACATTGGCCAGTTGAACGTGACCATCAGCGAGGCGGGCGATGTGAAAGCCGCGGCTGGACAACCGATTCTGCTCGACAGCAAGGTGCCCATGGAGGAGGACATCCGCCAGGCTTTGGACATCTACCGACCGGGTTTGGAATCAGCTACCAAACGCGTGGTGGGCATCACCAAGGTGAACCTCCCCATCGATAACTGCCGCCTGGAGGAGTGCAACTTTGGCAATCTCCTCGCGGACGCCTACTTGGAGCATCAGGTGCTTAACTACGCGGGCGCTTATTGGACGGACACGGCGGTGGTGATTCTGAATGGCGGCGGTTTCCGGTCGGCAATCGATGCCGGCGAGATCACCAACGGCGACCTGCTCGGCGCGCTGCCGTACGATATGCCCGTTATCACGCTAGGTTTGACCGGTGCCGATCTGCGCACCGCATTGGAGACGGCCATCCGCAGCAATGGGGAGACATCGCGCGGCGAGTTTCTGCAGGTGTCGGGCGTGCGCGTCACGTATGATAAGTCACGCCCGGTTGGTGAGCGCGTCGTCAAGGTGGACGTGCGCTGCACCGCGTGCAAAGTACCGAAATACGAGCCGCTCGACGCGCAGAAGGTCTACCGTCTGGTTACCAACGACTTCCTCGCCAGCGGCGGCGACGGCTACGCGGTGCTCAAGGAGAAGGCGCTCAATCGCACCGTGCAGGACACGAGCGAAATGCAGATCATCTGCAACTACATCGAGCGACGCAAAGTCATCTATCCGGAGGCGGGCACACGCATCACATTCGTCCCGCTCGACGCCGCGGCCGAATCCAGCGCGCTATCGTACGCCACGCGCATCAATCATAGTTTCATCCTCGCAATGGTCGGCGTTTTGACGCTAATGCGCTAATTGAATACACGTTTTTATTGCGGCCAATTTAATCAAATCTAAGCAGACAGACACACAACAAAGTGATTAACAATGCGCCCGAAAAATTGAATTCAACGAATCACCGCGCAAATATCTTTTTAATTGTAGTCATCATATTGGGTCTGTTCACGTTCCTTATCGTCGCGCTTGTTAAGGCGTTCGAATATAATATTTATATTTACGCTCACAACCGTGTGTGTGTCTGCCTATACAATGGACGGAGGCGTGTCATGTAATAATTTCTGCTAATCAATTTTTTCAAGTTAAAACACGTTTTATGTCTTATTATGTGTTATATTTTGTTATATAACATGTTTTTGTTTGGCGGTATGCATCGTTGACCGTTCCAAATTGTTTATAGAATACACGCATATTTTTTTCCAACTGCAATTCCACTGCGATTAAGTTGCGTTCGCGTATTTATATCATATTTAATGTATGCACCAGCAGCGCAGCGCCGCAAGAACTTCCACGATGCGGACGTGACTTATCATGTTACAGATGATAGGAAGGCGCTAGTGAACCGATTAATCTTGCAATTAATCTGCGCCGCCGACTCACTTCTTGATAATACTTATACCGAAGTATGTTTTGACTAATTTGATATGTAAACTAGCTCGCACGGAGCCGGCCGGGCGCTGGCCGACCGACCCATCAATCGATCAGAGTTTAGTTGGCTTGATTGGCATAGGCGCGTGGGTGCGGCCGTAAAAACTTTTTTGTGAAACAAAAGCTTTCGCCCGTAAAAGCCGGGCGCGCGCTTTGAGCGTTGATCAGCTGCCGGCGCACGTGTGCTAATACACGCCGCGACTCAGCGCGCACGTTGATCAACCCCTATTTGTCCGCCAGCCCTTCGGTCGTACACGCGCAAGCTACAGCACCCAGCGCCGAGAGGGTATCGCGCGCCCGTCAACTCTTGTTGCGATCAGTACGCCACCACCCGTTGTATCGCGAGTGTGCCTGGCGGAAAGGGGGGGTGTGTAAACCGCTAGTAAGGTAGGACGCATTGGTTTTTGTTTTTTTTTTTTTGTAATCTAAATTTAAAACGTGAAGCGTACGGTATGGCGGAGAGGTGCGAAACGCCGGCGGTGAAATTGGAAGATGATGGGGATGGTGACAGCAGCAGCACCAGCAGTAGCAGCAATCGACGCTCCAATAGCGAACCGCTGGATTTGTCGATGCCGAAGCCAAAGCGGCACACCGCCGACGAGGAGATGCGCGCCTACCTCCAGCGCGTCAATTGGGCACCGCTGGGCGGACGCGTTAGTATGGGCATGGGCAATCCGCAGCAGATGCGGGACATTATGTTGCATTTCTATACGGGCCGTAATTTGCACTATGAGCACACCATGCCGACCATGGCGTACGACGGCGCCGGCAGCAGCGGCGTTGGCAACGTGGGCAACGTTGTCCGCGAGAGTCGGATGGTGCCGATGGAGGAGCAGCCCGCGTACGGGTACGGGCGCGGCAGTCCGGGTTTGCGCGGCGTTCGCAGCCCACGTGTTACTCGGGGTGGAGGTATAGCCCGTGGACGCGGTACTGGCGTGCCGCGTAGAAGAGGGCGTCGTAGCAGCAAGGCGATTGCTACGCATGAATTCAGCGCGCCGTCTGCGTCTACTTCGCAAGGCAGCAGGACTTACTGCAGCACTCCACATCCGCAACCACACCACAATGCCGAGCTTCCACCTCCGCCAATTCCCATGTGGCATACTCCGATGAATAATGATCTGCGTGCCGTACGGCATCGCCCGAATTAATCCCTAGTCCTTATGTGCATGATTTATCAAGAATCTTCATCCGTTTTGGGTACCCTTCGTGAATTTATCCTATTATTATTTCAAAGTACCCAGGCTGAAGATTCTTGGTTTACAAAAACTAGCAATAGTATATATAATATAGCTCTCTCTATTTTTGAATCATACATAAAAGAAATGGTGGCTAAACGAATAAGTTGCAAACACAGAAGCCCATTCTTTTCCTGTTATCATAAATGATTAGAAAATAGTAAATAGCTAATGCGGAGGTTCGTTGAAGTTTCATTTGCAATAGTTGGTATATACTCACAATCATTTATCTGGTGTTTTTTTTGCTTTGCTTTTATTTTGTTCACTGTTACATTATTAAATAGGAAAGATTATATTTATATAAAAATGACTAGATTATACTAATAAATGCGATTTACATTGTGTCTTGGCTTCTGAATCACACATCACTCTCTTCACCTATGTGAACGAATGGTAAGTGCATTTTTATAGGAATGAAGACATAAAGAAGAACACCCCACCCATGCATGAAAACAGTTTCTGACTAGAATCTTGTATGACTCGAATAATTTCTGAAATACATTATTATAACTAGAGACATAAAATCTTTTCGCTTTTTCTTTCCGGAAGCACTCTCACTTCGCGACTAAGGCGACTTCAGGAATCACAACTCTTTCACAATCGTTTATCCATTCAGGGTGCGACATCGTCGGCGGGAGCAGCAGCAGCAGCAGCAGCAGCAGCAGCAGCAGCAGCAGGGGGCGCAGCGGCGAGCTTCTCGGTGAGCGCCGCCACCATGGGATGATCCTGCGGAAGGCCCTCGCGTGCGAGGAACGCGAGCGCTTCCATCGCACACGCCGCGTAGCCGGCCGCCTGCGCGTCCTCCTCCGCGTCGGCGTCGTCCGCCTGGTTCAGTTCGCGCTGCACCTCGTAGACCTTCGTCAAGCACGCGCGCAGCATCTCGTTGAGATGCGCCTCGCTCTTCTCCTGCAAAACGTTCCGCGACCATGCATTAATACTCGCTTTGCAACTCAATCAAATGTGCATTACGTTAAGTGCATTTGGTTTTTGGTGTATGTAGGAAAGAACTTGAGCTCACCTTCTTACGTTTGGCGATCTGCTTGTTGGCGATGGCAGTTCGCGGGCGGCGCATCATGGTTTCAGCGGACTTTCGAACTTGGCGGCGGCGTGGCGCGTCGGAAACTAACGCGAGTGAACGCGGTCGCGCGCGCGTAGGGTGCACGTCCGTTGTGCGTGCGAACGATGTGTGCGGTGCGTACTGCCGGCGTACCTGTGCTAAACGAATGATGGGTGTGCACCAGTGTGCACAGCACATGTGTGCTCCCTTCCCACACGACACGCGCCGTGCACTCGCACCTTGCGCTCCTCGTTCCTTCCTCCTTCGCGGCACGCACGACAAATGTTCCGAAATTGAGATGCGGCAGCGCAGCGCGTTGCAATCGCATCCGCTTCACTTAACTCCTTCTGCGTAAGACGCGCGTACATACACTGGACATGGCGCGACGAAGATAGAGCGTAGGTGCACCCCGTTTGTCGGGCGGGCGGGCTGGCGGACGGTGAGGTAGGACTCTCCCACATGCGTTCGTGCAGCTTGCGCGCGAGCCGCCGAACATATGCGGCTGGCACAATTACAAAATCACGTGCGGCAGCTGTCAAGAGCGATTCGATAGGGCAGCGAGGCAGATGTGCACGGCTCGTTTTCCATTTGTGTGCGTAACTAAAGTGCATCGAGTGTTATGCATTGCACTCGCTGCTAAACATTCGTTCAAACTTTCAAACTCCAAACTATACCAGTTGTTATCAGTGCATTTTCGAAGTTGAATCATGAATTGTTCTTTGAAAGTTATTATAACAAATACAAAATAAAAGTATAGGTTTTAATGCAAGACTCGATCACTATTAAAAAAAAATGCCGGTTTATGTGTGAGTCTGACATCTGCACATCTCGTCCACCTCGTCGCGACGGCAGGTGTTACACACCACTTCCAAAACAACGAACTTGCCCAAACGCATTGAGGGCCACGCAGGCGATGCACATGCGAATGGAAACAATTTGAACAATGCGTAAATTATTGCTACCGAATTGATTGCCAAGTTGAGAAATTACAAAATATTTAGATTGAAAAAGCACAAGCCAAAAAGCACAAGCATGAAATGGAACAAAAAATAAATTCCTCTTCGGGCATTGTTTTGACGCAGCGGTCCATCTGTTGCAAGTCCCCGATATAATTAACAATGCCCAGGAGGGCTGTGATCCGCGGGCTACCGGCCTCTTACCCTGTTGCTTTATTGACGCAAAGCTCATTGGCAGCGCTACAGATTTTTATCTTTTTTTGTTATCCATAACAAGCGTAACAAAGGGTTTGTTTCTGTTTCTAGATACTGACTACAATAAGTATACATATTTTATACGAACAAATTAAGAAAAAATTGAATTAATATACGTGTTTAGCTTGTGGACGATCCAAAACACAGACGGTAAATAAAAGTAAATTATTCAATTCAACAAGAGTTCGCTTACAAAGAATTGTACATTTTCCTCGTACAACATTAATAAATAAACAAGTAGGATTGAAGTACATTTAGAAATACGGGCACACAATAACGAAATATAAAAGGACCGCCGCTGGTGAATCGCACAAAACTTTCGCGCCTTAGAAGTACCTACATATCAGCGACAAAAGAGTTATTGTGTTAAGCGCAGCTACTGAAAGCGATTACATAACCGTGGATTGGGGGAAAGACTGAAAACGATGCGGGCGGTTAGAGCGATGTTAGTGTCGCTGGGTGACCAATTCGATATCAAACGTCAGCGGCATGAAAATGTTTTATCAAATTATTGAAGAAGAAATTCACATCTCAAAATTATACGCAATTTGCAGCATTGCTTTATCAAATCTTTTGATATCGAACGTGCCAAATTAGCAATCGTTTTAACAATAAATATAAGGTGAAGTGGAGTAAGATTGCAAACGGGGCAAGATCGATATTGACCAATTTTATCCTAATTATTTATCATTTTTTTAAAACTAAGGTGTAGCTAACTAACGAGGCGCCTTTTTCGTTTTCTATGCTTTGCAAAAGACGAACATACTCAAGTTAGACATGACTGACGAACGTGCGCTCAAATTATTGCTTATAATCTTGATTTATGAGCTAAATTTTGGTATGTATGAAGAAAAATAGTTATACCTACTTTATGCTCAAGAAAGAAATTCTGTTGAATACTTGATATTTTCTAAGAAATCCATTGGTGCGAACGTAACTCATATTTTGAGGTTGCCGGGAAAGATCGCAACATAATGCTGTTTTTGACAACAGCAGAATTCAGATTTGGCATCGTAATGTGAGTATATAGCTTTTAATTAGTTTTAATTGACCGCTAACGATCTTGCCCCATTCAAAGGAGGCGTTTGCATCACCTGTCACGTCTTTTTAATCTGTGAATTAAGATACTCTATTTAATTTAAATTGTAATTTCTGTTAGTAGAAGTTATAGGGAATTAACTGCACTTTACGACAATGCCAAGTTGGAACAAATATTTCGAACATAACAAAAAATCTATAAAGTTAAAGTTGAACTTAGCAAAAACTGCTTCGATCTTACCCCACTTCACCTTATGATAGATTATTTACTACATGTTTCTTTATTTAGTTGTTAGTGTGGAACGAGAGTCTTATCAAAAGACAGTTTTTGTGCTGCTTTATATAAGAAACATGTAAATTTCACGAATGCCATCGCCACGCGCTAACCTTTTTATTACAGCGTGCAGAACTATCTTCTGAAGCCGAAAGAAGTTGTGCAAACATATTGATTCGAATATAAGTGGGATGAATGTGTCGTTCGCAGACAAGAATTTGTTGCGGATATCCGCCTCTGCATCATGTTATAAAATATCAAAGCAACGACATTCATGCGAGAAAATAATTTCACCAAGTAGTAGGTATATATTAATCAGAAGAGGAAATTTACCGATAATGAACGATGTGTTCTTTCACTAACAAAATAAAAGAAATGCTCACCAATATCAAAGTGGAATATGATGAAGGCCAAATTAACAAACGTTCATTCAATAAATCCAACAACGCGTTTGGCGACAAAACGATGTATGGAGAAGAAATCGAAAAAAATTGTTAAGGAAATGCGGAGCTATATGATATGTGAAGGTAATAAAACAAGTAATTATATTTCAAGACGTATTGGTTACACACAAGGTATACTTGAATATAATGATTAAGTCTACTATAATGAATAACACACGTATCTAATATGTACTCACAATTAGCGGGAAATAAATTGGAGGAGCCAAAAGATGGTGAAATTTTGTTGCTGCGCGCGTAGTTTCATCGTACACGATTCTGTCGCTACTAATTTGTTTGTCCACTTGTTTTCAATGATTGTTCCACACGGCTTTGTTGTGGCAGGTTTTATTTACGCGCAGCGATTTCTTGGCAAGTGGCGTTTTTCGTAACTTTATTCGAGAAGAAAGCATCGGAAGCTCTTCTAATGCTGCAAATCGTTTACAAGGATGAAGTGAATGTGTCAAACTCAAAATTATTTGTGGTTCATCAGTTTCAAAAAACAGGTGAATTGTGATTGATGCGCAATTGCATTCTAGACGTTCATCAAGTTTCCGACCAAACAAAAATGTGCAAAAATAGTGCGTGTAGATCAACGATGAATCATTCAGAAACTTAAAGAGTTGTGTAAATTGCATTGGAGTTCGATGAAGAGCGTTGGGTAACTGGATTTTGGCACCACACACCAAATCGACACTTCGGTTACTACTTTCAACGCAAGAAACGGTATGACTGGCTTGCCTCACGCCTCTTATTTATTATTTATTAGGTGTTTATTATTTTCATTTTTTTGTATTGCCACGAATGAATAGGGACGCAAGCATTTTGCCGACGCGGAGGAGGTAAAGAGAAAAACAACAACTGGATAAAACGGTTTACAAAAAAAATCACTGCGGGTAAAAGAATCGCTCCACATCTACGCTGCCTGGCACGCTGACTAAGAACAAGTGGATAAACAAATTGGTAGAGATAGAATCGCACATGACAAAAACTGCGCGCGTAGCAACAAAATTACGGAAATTTTTGCGCACCCGCACGTTAATAACATACACTTATCTGCCTAGTGCCATTTATCCACGTATCTCTTTAAACCATCATTCACCTGTTCTATGTACACAAAGTTTTTTTTTCTCAAAACCATTATAGGCTAGATATTTGATTGAAAAGACGTACTCGTAAGTATCTGCAGGAAGATAATTTCGTCAACTATCCTCACAATTCGGTTCTGTTCACGCCCGCTTAAATGTAATACTCCTCACTTTTTGTTGACATAATTCATTTTCATTGATGGTCGCGTGTAGTACACGTGTTTTCTTTACGCGGATGAATTTTCGAAGGACCAAAGCCGGAGAGGAAGAGGACTTCATCGCTTACCAGTGTGGACGCGCTCCGATTGTATTTCGATGCGCACGAACGGGTCGCTCATATCGTACACACTCTGATCGTCGGTGCGAAAATCGATCATCCGACTTTTGCACACACTCCGCTTGCCGCTACCGCCACCTCCGCCGCTGCCGCCTCCGTCACCGGTGCGTTTGCTGCGGTCGATCAACGTGCCCTATGGCACAAAACACAGACACACACCCACAAGCAAATACGTATGCGTAAACAATGCGCGAAAGAAACACTTGCGTCGAAGTTACGAATTAATTAATAGCATATCACCCGTGGGGAGAGGTGAAACGTACTTGCGCTGTTCTTTTGTATGTCGAATTGAAACTCGTTTCGCAATTCGTATTCGACGGCGGTCGCTTCAATAGCCGTTTGTTCCGGCAGCACAGGTAGCGATTGAAGTGCTGGCGAAACACGCCGCTAACGAAGTACAATGCCAGCGGGTTGACGCAGGAATTGATAAAGCTGCAACCGGGGCGCCTGTGGCTTATTAATTCATTACGTCCGCCCCCCACACACACACACTGCGCATTCACCGCACCTCAAGCAGAAGCCGACGATTTTCAGCACGTGCCAGAAGTCGTTGTAGTCGTCCTCGGCGTGCGGATGGAACATGAACCACAGCATGAAGACGTGGTACGGGAAGAAGCAGATAAAGAACACTGAAACACAACACTTGGGTTGTGCATTGCATCTGAGCCGGAGAATTAGTGTGTCCACCTACGGAAGACAATCGCGAGGACCATGTGCGCGACATGGCGGCGCGCACGTGTCTGCGCCACGCTCTGCCCCTGAATCTCGCCGGGCATCTCTCTGGTGCTGGCGTGCAGGCGCTTCGCCATGAGGACGTAGAATGCGCTGATGATGCACAGCGGCAGCACGTAGTAGACGAGCGCCTTGGCGGCGGCGCTGTACTTGGAGTAGGTGGCGTTTGGAAACGGCGTGCACACCGTGATCGTGGAGTGATTGTTCAGCGGACGCTCCTCCAAGTGCGACATGAGCGTGTCGGGCAGCGCCAGCATACCGGCGAGCAGCCAGATGAGGATCGCGCTGAGCACGGTGAGAGGTTTCGTCTGCGAAGCGCCCCCCCAATGCAAAACCCCGTCCCTTTCATTTAGCGCCAGTATGAGTATTAATGAGTTACCGCGGCCCGACTATTATTATTCATCATGCCGCTATTAGTAATGAACGCATTTCGCCTCATTTGTTACCATATTTGGATACATTCTACGCTGGTTCAAATGGAAATTGAACTAAATCCAATTACAATTAAAGTAATGTATAAACGCGTTTTTCTTTTCTTTTTTTTGCGTTGCAAAGAATTGCTATGTACTGTAGCAATTTTAATGCAAATGCAGCATATTAGCAACTTGTTAATGAAGTCAAATCCCCGGTGAGAGCAATTTCGCCCCCGCATTTAAAACAATGAATGCGCGTGTCAATAAATTTGGCTCACCTGCAGGCGGCGCAAAGGATTGACGATCGCATAGTAGCGCTCCGCGGAGAGGGCAGTGAGCGTGAAGACGGAGACGCCAATCGAAACACCCTTCGTGGTCTCGCTAATCTTGCAGAGGGCGACGCCCCACGGCCACGACGGTAGTGTGTAGATGACGGACGTGAATGGCACGCACGTGACAATCACCAGAAGATCGGCGAGCGCCAGCGATAGTATGTAGCTGAACCGGATGGAAATGTTTGGACGTCAATAAACAAAGAAGCGCTGTGTTGACTTGGGACAAGTTTCTTGTTGGCAATGTAAAGCAGCCGCGCGGCGAGATGAAGTTATGGAGTTAATCTTCGGACAGTGGAGATAACATCCAAGATGGGTCGGCAGCGCACTATCGCGACCATCAAAAAGTTTACAACTAATTCTTTTATGCACACACTAAAACTTCGTGTCAGTGATTTCATCTCGGCAAATAATAGGATGAGGACACGAATTCGCGCTCTAATTTTAGTTGGACAATGAAAAACTTCCAAATAACTTGCGTTGTAAAAAAAGCGCAGTACTTACGTGTTGGGCACGTTGCGCATTGCACGGTGTCGCAAAAAAATGACGACCAGTGTGCCGTTGCCGAGTACGCCGACGATGAAAATGAGGAAAAACACAACGGGAACGATATACGTTTCGGGGCGATCCTCGTAGGGTGTGTAGGCATTTTCCGTGTCATCCATTGTGTTTAAATAATAGTCAGTTGATGTATTCATTCTACAATATATAAAAAAACGGAGAGTAATAGAAACAGACTGTCGGGTAATCAAACAAGTTAGGTGAAGTGGGGCAAGATCAATATTGACCAATTTTATCGCAATTATTCATAATTTTTTTAAACTAACAATAACTAACGAGGTGCCTTCGATTTACAAGCAGATTTCTTTATTTTTTATGCTTTGCAAAAGACGAACATATTCAAGTTAGACATGACTGACGAACGTGCGCTCAAATTATTGGTTATTATCTCAATTTTTGAGCTAAATTTTGGTATGTATGAAGAAAAATAGTTATACTTTATGCTCATAAAAGAAATTCTTTATTCTCTAAGAAATCCATTGGTGCGATCACACCTCATATTTTGAGGTTGTCGGGAAAGGTGGCAACATAATGCTAACTAAGCTTAGGACGCGGCCGTCGTCCGTAGGAAATTATTGGAAAATGTATAACTTTGAAATCAAATGACAGAATTTAATCGTGTGAAAATCATTTTGTAAATGACAACAGCAGATCAGATTTGGCATCGTAATGTGAGAATACAGCTTCTAATTAAATTATATTGACCGCTAACGATTTTGCCCCATTTACAGGGGGCGTTCGCATCACCTGTCACGTCTTTTTAATCTGTGAATAAAGGTACTCTATTTAATTTAAATTGTGATTTCTGTTAGTGGAAATTATAGAGAATATTTCAAACATAAAATTCTATAATGTTAAAGTTGAACTTAGCAAAAACCGCTTCGATCTTACCCCACTTCATCTTGATATTTTCGAAGGGCTTCAGTTACTTATTTACAAGGACCTCCGATATTGAAGCGGCTTCTGTGCGCAAATTGGTACATTTTAAGCGGGCTTGCATTAAAATATTTCCGCAAACTGAAATTAATACATTAATTATATATAGCATATATTTTCTTGTACCGGAAAGCCGATAAAGTGCATCTTAATTGTATAAAACGCGCATCATGAAACATGAAACTTATAATTACATTCAACGCTAACACGTACATGCTACTTCTACTCGGATAGAGCACTGAAATTAATCGTCCTTTTCGCATAAAAGCGTTCAGAATCGTACATTGAACAGACTTGCATCTTCTTTGATTATTTCATATAATTAGGCAAATTTTCTTGATTATAAGCTATATGCATATGGATTGCAGCCACGTTAAAATACAATTTCAATTATAATTTCAACTTGGGTTATAATATAGGTATTCTGTTTGCAAACTAAAACTTGACTGCTTATGAAAATTGATACCAGCATAAACGTAAATATGTTTTAGGTCAATTTTACAACTGGAAACAAGAAAAACAACCTCGTAGAACACCAATAAATTGTATTGAATATTAAAAATTAACACAAATATAAAACAAATATTAAAAATCATCCTGTGAACAGGTGAATGTCATCTTCTTGCAAACAATTATTATACTAAAATTTACCAATATTTTTGAAGCAATGTCAATCATACAAAAGTTACAACATTGTTGATACAATTGATATGAATTCATTTCCAAATGAATGAATCTCACAAACTGGCTACAAGTCATTTCGCAACGCATGGCATCCTATATTTATGACGCTCGACCAATTCCCTTTTATGATTTCCATAAAAAACGATACGCATGCATGATGCAAACATTAATTTGGACATCGTTAAAGATAGCAATGAACTTATTGATTAGGCAACAGTACCTATTAACAAAAGTGGTGCCGAATGAAGACGTCACGTTCGAACTTTGATAAACACGCACGGCTGAAAAACTTCTCCCAACTGCGTGCCATGGACAACAACTTTCAGCTTGGTGGACGCGCGAAGACTGAAACACGACTGGCGGTGCCTTTTGCTTGTGATTCGCGAGCGTATAACCACCGCGACGGCGCAAGCGGTGGACCGGCCGCCTCCACCGCCGCCGCCGGTTGCAAGTAAGCATCAAGGGAGCCCGGTTTGGCTCGTCTTCGCATCACTAACCACAATACAAACATGTTGCGATGCGTAAGTTATTACTGACAACAAACCATTCAGTTTTTTTTTGCGTAGGATGCCATCGATCTCATGTTGCATTTGTATTCATCGAAGGTAAAAGATTTCTTAAATATAAACTAACATTTCAAATGTGCCAGGCGACAGTTAGTGCAATGTTGTACAAGGTTTGAAAAATTTCCAAGAGGTTTAAAAAGGTTCCACATGACAAATAACATATCTAACACAACGAAGAGGTACTAAATATACTTAGATTATGATAAGAAGATTATTCGGACGCAGTGAGTGGCTTGATGCCCACCCAAAAACCGCCCTCGGCATTCAGCGTAAAACCGCCCTTACTCAACACCATGGGAACGGGTGTTTTCTCAATGACCGTCAACTCGAACTTGTTCAGCATGTGAAAGATAATCGTCTTGGTTTCGATAAGCGCAAAGCGGGAAGCAATGCAATTGCGCGGTCCGGAGCCGAACGGGAAGTACGTATACGGCTTGATGGTGCTTTTATTCTCGTCATTGAAGCGCTCCGGATCGAAGCGATCGGGATTGGGATAGTTGCGCGGATCGTGGTGGATACCGTAAAAGGGCAGCCAGATACCGTCGCCCTTTTTCAAGTGCACCGGCACTTCGTCGGGCCGCTCCGCCGGGATCGTGTAATCTTTCACGCACTGGCGATCAGCCGCCGCGCCGGAAGGCCATTTACGCAGCGATTCTATAAACAAGAAGCATTATTACTCGCAAGCTAGTCGCGTAATTCGCACAATGTGAGCACCTGCAATGACACAATCCATATACTTCATCTTATTCAACTCCTCGTAGGTAAGTTTTCCATTGCACGCGGCCAGCGTGTCGTGAATCTCCTCGCGCAGACGTTGCTGAATCTCGGGATTCACAGCCAGCTCATACGAGCAGAAACACATCAGCGTTGCCACGGAATCGAAGCCGGCGAAGAAGAAGAGCAGCGCTTGCGCCGTCATCACTTCGAGCGTAATCTCATCCTTCTTCCTCGGCGCATTCTTGCCGCCGATCGTCGCTTCCTCCACGGTCGCGAAGCCGGTGTCCTTCGCATCCTCCTGCGCGTCATGAATCAGCTGCCCTTTGCGCGCCTCCATCAACAAATGTATCATATCCGGACGGACGACATTATGCTCCTCGCGATACTTCACCGTGCTGCCGACCAAGTTGAGGAAGAAGTCTTCGACGTGCTGGTCGAAGAATTTTAAGCCGAAAACCTTGGCGAGCTTCGGCGCGACGAAGAGCAGAAACATCAGCACCCGCTTGCGCAGCGTCGCCATGTTGGTCGTCTCCTTGCCCATCTGGTAGAATTCGTTGTCGCGGTTGCGCATCGAATCGCATTCGACGCCGAACGCGCACGAGGCGATCACGTCGTTCGCGTAGCGCGTGTAGCAGTCCTTCAGCTCGACGTCGATCTGCTTGCCGGCGCACGTGTCGACGAAGTAATTGCTGAATTGTTCGCCGCACCCGCGCATTAGCTCGAACATCGATTTCATCTTACTGCTGGTGAATGCCGGACTCAATGTCGCACGCATGTCGCGCCATTGCTCACCTGAAACGCGGCGGCATGCATATCAATCTAGGGTATTCTTTGCGCCAGCACGTGCATGACGATTACCTTTTAGCGTGAACAAATTCTTGCTCCATAGCAAATCATCGGTGGCGAACGCCATGTGATCGGTGAAATGCTCGAAGTCTTTAACGGTCACTTGCTTTATCAAATCCGGATCGCGCAATAGCAGCACAGGTTGCGTTAGCATGTAAATTCCGGAATATCTAAAATATCAAAATTAAAACATGCATAACTCCTATTTTTTGTTATTTCTTCTGAGGCAGTGAGGCGCAATCATTCCATCTCTATCCCACTCATTACTAACGCATCAGTGCGAACGAGAGGGAAAGATGGCGCTAAACACCAACGCCGAAAACTTTTACCGTAAATAAATTATGTAACCAGATGCATGAAAATGTTTACACTTTGTTACATTTTACATCCTGTATAACAATAATAGTGTATGCTATTTATGGGTGTTTAGTCAGCGCACTTCAACTTCAATGCCAAATTGATTTTGTTTATCGCGATCAAGTGCATATGACCGGATGAGATAAAATTACAACGCACACCTATGAAATCATGTGATGGTATTATAGTGAGTGTCCAACGGCATAGCAGAATACACTTACCGATCTTCCGGATGCATGTTATAGACAGACTTAACCATTCCAACAAACGATTCTTTGCCGGCTAACTGTGTGTTGTGGCCGATAAGAAACTTCGGCTTGCCATGTTTCACACCGCGAGCAGGCCAATAAGAGTGCGGTCGTACTACTTTCCAATAAATGAGCGCCGCAATCGCGACAAATAATATCAATATGTAAACGAACATGTTCACTGTGTGGCGGGCGCGAGATGTAACGCGAATCTAAAACGAAAACGTTGTTTCACTGGTAATGGAGCGACACGACTGGAGGTGCGTTAGGAGATGATTAGTATTTATTCGGCTACCACACCAATCGTTTACAGTGGAGTCTCGCATAATAGCATACATCGGTTGATGAGTGCGGATTGCACAAGTCTCCAAAGTTGTATTGCGTGACTGAATATATTCAGAAGTTATTCATATAATAATTTGTAAGGATATTTATAAGTTTTATTTGCTTTTCGATTAGTTACTAGAAAACGTTTAAGGTGCAGAATAAAGCTATGAAACTGATTAATATTGTTTTGCGAGGGTCTTAGTGTATTTTTGAAATAATTTAACAGACTTTGCACTAACCTTGAGAAGCGTATAATTAGTTGTTACGCATGCGTTGGTTAGTGCGATGTAATTCGCGTGGGATGGATTTCAATAATAACAATATATCTATCTGCATAAGTGTGTTGTGTTTACCATTCCAACACTTTATAATCTATAAAACTTACTGTAGCATTCTGCTATACTGTGAATATATTTTGCCAGGCGCCAAAGGGATTTATATAGTAAAAACTTTAGACCGTGTTAAAAAGACTCCTATTGGATATTTTGTAAAAGAAATAATAACGCACATTATTTGCACCAGCCTGTGTTGCTCACTAAGAATGAGACATTTTTACAAAAAAGGTTCCCTCGCAAGCGGGAATTGATGTAGTGATTTTTCGAGTTGCTTAGGCTGGTCCTTATGTTCCAGTCCCTGAAAATATTATTTATGACATTCTCTTAGAGCGTAAAGGGGTGGTAAAGGGCGTTCGTTTTGAAAGTGAGAGGCACTGACTTGTCACGCGTGCCAGCGCTGCGCGTATCGAGCATATCGTTTTGTTAATTAAGTACCATTGTACACACAATAGCGAGTATATATGAGGTAGGTAATTTCGAATGGAATTAAGCACCTACCTAGGTGTAAAGGGAGTCAAGACAAATCGAATGCAAAAAACCGGATCGAAATCGGTTAATTAGTTCCGTAGTTATAAGCATTTACATTGCGCAAAGCGGTAGCAGGTACCACTGCAATTGTGTTAAAGGGGATAATCGATTATCGTAGGCATTGACTGCGCTTTAACATGGGTGTGAAATCACTGCAAACTAAGTGCCTGCTATTGCATGCAGGTATGTGCTCTACTTTAAAACAATGGACCATTAAAAGTGGATCACAACGGCACGCGCCGCACAGCAAGGGGTCCGGAATGCGGCGTGCTGTCGGCAAGATTTACAAAAGCAGGTAGCTTGCGGCCGTAAATGCACCGCGCAGCGAGGGGTCCCCCTTTTCCCATGCAAGTGTCTGCCATTGTTCTATTGTGAACCTTGCCGACAGCACGCCGGGCGGTGGACGGCATGCTGTGCGGCGCCTGTCGCTGCATGCATGCAGGTGTGCTCTCTTTCTAATCGTTCACCGTTTAGAATGAGAGTGGCACGCGCCGCACAGCACGGGGTCCCCTTTACCCCACGTTTAAGTGCCTGCCATTGTTCTATTGTGAACCTTGCGGACGTCATGCTGCGCGGCGCGTGCCGCTGCATGCATGCAGGTGCGCTCTATTTCTAATCGGCCCTTGTTTAAATCTGGAGCGGACCTTTGAGGTGCTGTCGGCAAAGTTCAAAGGCAGGCAGGCCACCTGCATGGGTACCGACACCCCTCATTTTCTCGTTCTCTCATTGGTCGACTGTCGACTCTCATTGGTCGAGTTGACTGCTCACGTGGACTGCTCACGTGGACTGCTCACGTGGACTGCTCACGTGGACTGCTCACTTCTATGAAATTGAAAGTCATTATTTTTTAATCAAAAAGGCTTACTGGTGTATTTAATGTTATTAGTTTGTTAATGTTATTATTTATTTTTTTAATTAAGTAACATTGTCAGCGGTCATCGTTTTCTCTCACTCCTACTTACGCGGTGGTTAAATGTAGACATATGGCTTTTTGTTTTCATGATATACAAAAAGCAGATTTATACTGTGGTCGCGCAAGTACATTGATAAAGAAATGCGACAGAACGAAAACTAAAAATGTTGATTATTTGGTCGGCAAATTTTCAATCCTCCATATTCCCCCATTGTCATTTTCGGCCAAAATTTAGTATAAGCGTCGGGCTTATATGTGGAGATATATGGTAATATATGCAGTTTTCAATGTTTTTGCCGAAGACTTTCCACGTAATACAAGTACAACAAGTTGATAAGAAGAAATTGAAGTGAGCAGCGAAGATGTGTCACGAAACAACGAAAATTCGTGCCTAGAAGTGTACTATATTATATACGTGACTTGGAGGTGTACTTCATTTATTCTTTGGTCAGATTGTAGCAATGAACTATAATAGCATTGCATTTACGTTATTAGTTTGATAAACAAGACATCATTTAAGTCATTGGGCGAAATTTTCTTCAATACATGCAGGAGGGGTCGTCGACTTCCATTGGTTCATCAATAGTTACCTGGATGGCCACGTCAACTTTTGTATTGGGCTTGGATGAAGTAATTTCATCCACGTCCATGGCCATTTGAGCCGTGAAAGCTGATTCGAAAACATTTCTCCTTGTTCTCTGTTGAAGCACTATACCAACATAATGAATAATCATCCGTTAGATCCAATTTAGATGATGATAATTTATAAATGTTTACCTTTCTTGTACTTATGATACGATGCAATGTTTTTTCTGCCAGCATTAGAAGGATTAAAAAATTTTATAGCTTTATACTGATTAAAAGCCATTACAGCAAATAAAAAAGAGGCAAGAAGTACAGCAAATTTTGAAATGGCGTTCAAAATGGCAGTATATCAAATAGTAACAACAGCAACACCAAAACAAATGTCAAAACAGATGTTGATGTTGCTATAAAAGCGCCCCGCCGCCTACAAATTAACAAAATCACGTGCGTTTTAGACAAACATTTTCAGTTACTACTGTGATCTTCACTGCGATTACATTTTAAGCCCACGTGAAAATTAATAGATATTTAGCAACCACGCGAGTGTTAGAATGTTTTTCGCGGCTCGCTATATATTGCAATTAAAATACAAAATTGCATGGGCAATTTCGCATGAGCAATAAGAGAACTAGGTGACGATAAAAAAACATTACAAATCTGTAATGCATTCCAGTGCACTGGGGGACCAGCAAATAGTACATACAATAGCATCTGTGATACATTATTCAAATACATCTAACGACAATTACAAGTTATTAAGAAGTCATCTTTACTTTATTCTTGTTAATTACATCAATAAGAATTTTCATATCTTGATCACACATTATGTAAATAATGTGGAATGGTGTAGAACTAAATGGATTTCTGATGGAATAAAGTTTAAAATTGTTGTTGTGACCAAATTAATTGAACAATTTTCCTTTAATATCGTTCAACAAAATTGAGTAATACTGTTGGTTCAAAATATATTGAGCGCATATATGTATAAATGCATTTATCGATTTGCCGGGGCGCCATTTCTAAAACAATTTAGGTACTTATACAGAGAAAAAGTTTTAATTTGGCGATTTACTCACTAATTTTATCTTGTCTTCCATGTTCTTATAATTTTACATATTAACCGACGTCATTATCGTACAGAGAGATAAGTGAGATATGCAACATTCGTTATGTCTGCATCGGCAATGGCAGTAAGCTCGTCAACACAATCTTGTTGATATAAAAATAGCCAATTTTTGAACTTCAAGTAAATGACTACGGTGTAGTTCTTAATTCGACGCTAATAAGTTAGTATGGGCAATTTTTAATAGCCCCATTTAATACTACTTTCGTTTGCGACAATAACATTTCCTGCTCAAACAAAAAGAATAAAACTTCAGTACACACATTAAATTATTTATATAAATGGATGGTTAAGGTCAATTTGAAATATACTGACTTTGGTCGTTTGCTGTTGGAATCAGTGCCACCGCATGTGCAACTGGATCTATGTTTCACGAGATATGCAAAACATCGCATAAAGAATAACAATCTATATGTCAATTTGGTATACATTAATTAATTTATGTTGTACTTTTCAAGAAATGTGTAGATATTATTGTATATTAGCAGATTATCAGTATTTTCTTAGTTTATGACTCGTTGATTAATTATGTGTCTTTGACAATTGTCTAATTGCATGGCATACTTGTTTTTATAATATATGTATGAAACAGGCATTGCATATCTCTGTAATGGGAGGGGAGTGAGGCAAACATGTTAAGGACGGAGAGCGCCACTAGTAAATTTTAATCGCATATTCCTTCTCACGACCGAATGAATCCTGTCCCTTCGCAAGTACTCATATCAACCCAATAGGTTGCAAAGTTTAGTAATACAGAGAATTTGAAGATGTCAAAACTAAATGATATTGAGCCATGTCGCATGTATTGTTACAATTTTTGTGTATTTGAGCGGAGCAAGTGGTGTGTGGAAGCACGTGGATGTGATTAGTGGTCACAATAGCCTTCGAGTCCAAACATTTTCATATGTTTAGAATGCAACCTTCCAATTTAGCACCTTGTATCCAATTACATAGATTTCTACCTGATTTCAATACTCCAATGTCTGAACGCGGGCCGGAAAAGTTAACTGATGAGATGCTCTGCAACGGTCATCCTGCGATTGTAGCTCGAAGCTGTGCGTCGGTTGCTAATCCGCTCATTGTTTGGTGTGCCAAAAAAAGCACGTCACTGATAACTCGCCATTTCCCGGGCACCACCTAAGCCAAGGTAGCTGCCACATAGGCCAGGAACAAGAACAAGGTGGTGTGTGATCACCGAGCGCTGACGGTATACTGTGAGTATCAACACTCTCGCAGATCCGCATCCGGAAACACCATTGCAACATTAGAAGTGAATCAATGAAGGCGGCGAACACCCTGGACACTTCCACCTTCTACTGGAAACCCACATCGCTTCCAAAATTCCTCTCTTATCTCTCTTATATTTTGTTACATCATGTTTTAACATTATGTAAGAATTGGTCAACTACAACTGATTTTATTGACATGTGTGTAGGTACTTTGCTTAGTGAAATATAGTCAGTCAGACCCATTACCCAAAGCACCGTCTTCTGGCAAGTCTTTAATCGCTTCCATTTTCGCAGCCAAGTCGTTGTCAAATGGCAGACGGGGCGCACTTTTCTCCAAGTCTTCAAATTCGCTCTTCTCCGTGAAGTTCTTATCCGTGAAGTCCAGGTGGTCGGCTTGCGACAGTACCGAATCCGCCGGTGTAACGTTATCGTCCAAGACCTGCTCATTCAGAAACTGTTGGCGATGCATTGAGGTGCCGTTCAACTTCTCCAAGTCGATGACCCATCCCTCCATGTACTTATTCATCTCCGTCATGCATTCGACCTGTTTCTCGCGGAGCGTAAGATAATTCATCAGTGCGGTGTTTTTATCTTGATCATAATAGAATTTGCGGCGAACAAACTCAACGTTTGTGGGTTGGGTGGATGCAGGTGCCTGACAGCACACCGCCGGTGCATAGGTGTGCGATGCAAACTGCAAGTACTCCACCAGCGTGGGTACGAACGGCTCCTCGCGACTTTCGGTGCGCTCAGCGTCACCACATGCCGACGGTACAAAGACTTTGCCCGTCGTGCTTACCGGATTCGGGTTGGTATGCATAGACGCGTCACCGAACTGATACGAGGTGGGCGGTGCGTTGCACGCGTGAAGTGGTGTGCTAGGAAAATAGTGCTTGCCGCACGTGCAAGGAACCATCATGGTCGGATCAGTGCCGGTCGCCTGTGAAATTGCGTAATACAAGGTATGCAGTAACACAAATCCGGTATTGCTTACCATTTCGATGTACAACAGATGCTGTATTGATAAGCGCTGTTCACCGTTCTCCATTGCAGCGAAAATAAATGATTGTATAAAAATGATCTAAAACGTTTTCGTAATTGTATTGATGTAGTGCGCCAAGAGGTAAACCCAGAATTTTGATACAACGCTTCCTTCGTGCATAAATGAATGTGTCAGACTTGCTTGTTGTTTGTATCAATAGTTTTAGCTCGTGTCAAATGTTTTCTTTCAAAGCACACCCGATGCGATTCAATTAAAATGTTCATTTATTTATTATAAACAAGAAAATAATTTCTCCAGCTACCTCTTTGATCCCATTATGCACATGAATAAAAAGCAATATATGCTACAGAAATTCAAGGAAACATACACATAAACTAAACTAGTGTTAAGTATATTATGGAATGTAGCCGTTGATCATGATAAGTACATACTATTCATGTGTGTAAACTTAGACGATGTTGATGTATCCTGGATCGGACATGGCGCTGGCGTAGGAATCAACCTCGGAATTACGACGAGTCGGCAAATTCTGAAAAAACATGGTTGCCAACATAACTATAAAGAATTCGAATTTGTGAAGAAAAAGTACAGAGCTGCTGATGCAGGATTTCCAGTCATCCGTCTCCACGAAAGTTTTAGCCTCACCGATCTCAATTTGCAATACTGCATTGGCAAACCTATAAGAAGCATAGCAGTAAAAATAATAGCAAGAGGGACATGTTTTCGAGACGCACTGCTTATCGAAGTCCAAAGAATCGAGCAAGTCGTTGACTTCGGCATGGGAAACATTCGCCTTGGGTGTCATCGCAAGCGAGCTGCCCGTCAACCGGAAGTTGGGGCGCAGCACTCCAGAAGAGGAAAAGCGCCGGAAGAAGCCGTTGCCGTTCTCGTCGAACTCATCCTCACCCGTTGCGACTGGCTTCAGACCATCTTCGTTCAGCATATAGTACTGCGTCCCCTTGTCGTGTTCTCTATACCAACTTTAAATCCAAATTCGCGTTCAAACCGCTGTTAAGACACTCGTTAGCGTACGTACCAAAGCCAGACCAACAGGAATACCAGCAGGATCAACAACACGCTCAAAGAGATGGTGAGCGCTATCCCTATAAAAGGAATTTATTTCCATTCAAATATAATGCAATAACCCGGCGCGACTATTTAAACATAATGAGGGAATGGTTGAAATATTTACACGATGGAGTCCAGGCTGTTGTAATAACCATGTTGATGCTTGTGCTGGCGATTGTCGAATGCTGAAGACGAGAGCGTGTCGGGACGTGCAAGCGAACGAAACTAATTGCCGGCCGGCCGGAAAATGCGTTTCTCTCGATGCCGATTCCAGCCGCCGCGCACTCTGCGCCTTACTCACCGTTTACATAGATCAATTGGTGTTTTCTAAACACGGGAGGCGCCTTGCGGACGACACGAAATACGCTGTGCGCTATGTATGTTGACACTGACACCGGATTCCGAATTGCCGGCCACATGGGCCCCGATAAAATATGCGTTCGCAAAAACAATTGCATGCATGCATGCGCGATACACGTTCGCTGATAACTTTCATGGCGAGTTCACCTTAACGGTTTTGATAAACATTGTCATTGGTATCATCTTCCAAATGCTTAATTGCAGTTGATTTCATGCATGAGTAATCGCAAGCAGTGAAATAGTTAGCGAATGATTCTATCACTTAATATATTAATTTTCTTACCACCTAAAATCATACAAGGGCTTATTTACATGACAATCAAAACAAATAATAAAAAGGCTGAACTTTAAATTGAACAGACGGAATTGATGCCAACCAACACAATTTAAAGACATAAGCCCTGAAGACGAGCGTGATGAGCTGGCAACGAGAAACAAATACTCTGATCGCTTCGATCTGAGATGTGTACGACTATCTATATTATCACTTCAGCACTTCCGCACAGTCACTCGTCAATCCAACGGACGTGGACCCAACTAGGGCTTCCGCTTCGGCATTGTCTTCGGAGCCGGAGTCGTCCACATCAGCGCCCAACTCGCGTATGCGTGCTTTCAACGCACGCACCTGCTGATCCTGATCGCTGAGCAGCTCCAGCAAGTCCTCCTGATCCTTGCGCGTCAGCGCCAGGTCACCGGCGAGCTGCGCGTTTTGTGCGCGCAGCGCCGCTATTTCGTCCACTTGCGATGCGACGTGGTTGGCATTACCCACATCCGCCGTGATCTGCGCCTTATAGATGGTGTTCTCATCCCGATACTGCCGATTCACACTCTGCAGCTCCTCCACCTCGGCCTGCAACCGATCCCGCTCCGCGGCGACCGCCTCATGCTCGCGCTGCAGGTGATTGAAGCGGCGATCCTGCTCGCGAATCAGATCCTTGTACTGCATCAGCAGCGCGTTCTCGTGCTCGCTGAGACTCAGCTCAGAGATGCCGTTGGAGAGGTCGCGCTGCATGCCCAGCGCGCTCATAATCACGCTCTCCAGCGCTTTGAAGAGCTTGCAGAACTCGTACTCAAGCAGCAGCTCGCTGCCGTGGCGCGCGATGATCTGCGGCTGTTTGGCGGCGCGTGCGTACACCTCGTGGCGCGACAGCACGCCCAGCTTCGCCGCGTACGTCTCGCTCGTGACGCGCTTCTCAATCAGCTGGCTGAGGTTCTCGCGCGAGTAGTTCGCCACCGTGTTGTCGTTGAACGCGACGCAGATGCCCATGAGGAAGGCGCACAGGCCCTGCAGCAGCTCCTCGTTGTTGTCGTAGTCGTCGGCGGACGTCTGCGCGGTGAGAAAGGCGACGGCGCCCGGCACGCTGAGGTAGAGCTGGACGGCGGGCGGGCAGTGCGCCATCCACATGGCGAGCAGCATCAGCACGCCGAGCTTCGCCTGCAGCTTGCCGGTCTGCTGCAGGAACGTCGCCGCCTGGTGGACGAGTGTCACCGGCGGCGCGCCGAGGTTGGGCGCGAGCAGCACGCGCATCAGCTGCTCCTTCTGTGCCGGATTCTCGACGAGGCAGTGCGCGAGCGCAACGGCGGCGAACCAGTTGCTGAGCGCGTCGTGGCTGAACAGCCCGCCGCAGAGCAGCTGGCCGGTGGTGAGCGTCGAGACGGCGGCGCTGCTCGGCAGCAGCGTCTGCACCACCGCCGACTGCCCGATCTCGTTCTTGAAGAGGAAGCACTCGAAGCAGTAGAGCACGGCGCAGCGCAGCGCGAATGGCTGCTTCTCGTTCACCATGCTCATCAGCAGCACGACGATGGCGGGGCGCGGCGGATTGCTGGGCGCCGTTACGTTCGCAAAGTACTCCTGGTTGGCGAGATTGCCGCGAATCACCTCGCCGACGGTATTGATCGTCTCGGTGAGGATGTCGGCGGGCACGCCCGACGCCATCAACAGGTTGCACAGCGTCTCCAGCAGGTTGGCGTTGCGCATCGCCTTCTGCGACGACGACATGATCTGCACGGGATTGTTGGGCGACACCAGGCAGCGCACCAGTTGCAGGCAACAGTGGAAGTTGGAGACGCGTTGCGCACTCCAGCCTATGTCCTCGCCCGTCTCCGGCACGGCGAACATCGGCGCCAGCCGCTGAATGTATGAGCCCTCCTTGAAGAAGTTGATGTTGCTGGTGTTGTTGCGCAGCAGGTTGAGCATCAGCAGCAGGCAATCCTCCACCACAATGCCACCCTCCATCAAGCCCTCCTCCTTGATCACGTCAAAGAGGCGATCGAAGGCGTTCTCAAATGCGACGATCTTCTGTATATTGGCGTTGCTCTTCGTCAGATTCGTCAGCAAGAGCAACGCATCGTTGCGTATGACCTCGCGGTTCTCCTGCAGCAGGTCCATCAATTTGGAGACGCCCATGGGGCTCACCAGAATGATGTCCTGGATCTCCTTCGGCTTGTTGGCGAGTAGCGACGTGAGCAACTTCACCGCCGGCCAGCGCACGCGGAAATCGTACTCCTCGAGGAAACCCAACACCAGCGCCACATTTTCCGCGTTCTTCACAAACATCTCCGTGAATTGCTCGCCGACGTTCACATTCGACACCCTCTCTTCGGATTCCTCATCAAATATCTGCATGGAGGTGATGTTGCACAGCGTGTCCAGGCTGTAGCCGATGATTTCACAATCGGTGTGATCGATCTGCAGGATCTGCACCAGTGCGTCCATGCCTTGCGCGCCCACCTCCAGCCGGTACTTCTTGGACATCGCCTTCAACGCGCGGCAGGCGTCTCTGCGGTCCTCCAGCAGTGTGGATGAGGTGACTCGATTGACTAGTCTTTCCACCTGCGAGCAAGCATACAATACACCATCAATCAGCAAGCACAGTGTGGTGGACTCACCGTTTCGGCGCCGGTTGGCTGCGTGCCGGGCTGCGGAGCGCCTAGCACCGATTTGAGGCTGCTGCGGAAATATTCCATGACTGTATCGCATGGATAATATTCACGGCAGCCACGTTAGCGGAGTGCACGGATTGCCTTGCAATTGAAATGGCACAAATTGCACACTGCGAGGGTAGTGAGAAGCGATGCACATACATACACGTCACGTCCGCAATGTTGATGATAAAAGGAATGAGAGAAATACACAGGGGACACGGGGCAAACAACAAACAACTTTCGCCGGCCGCGGGCGAATAAATTCAATAGAATTCAATAATGTGCAATAATGTGTACGTTGCGTACGTTGTCAACGCGGTCTTTCCTTACCCCGGTGCAGGTGCATCCTAGGCAACCGCAATTGCGGTAATTTCTTTGAACTCCTTAGCACTTCGACTATAGGCAACTGTGAATTAGGTCTATTCACCGGTTTTACAGTGCACGCTTAAACCATAGTTTTTGTTTAACTTTTAGTTAGTTTTGAAACAATCATTTAGTTTCTATCTTTGCATAAAGTTCATCTATCGAGTCCTTTTTTCACTTAGGATCTTCCCGTGCTATTGTGTTTAACTGGTCAGTCCATCGTCTATCATCAGTCTTCTGTCCGTTAAGCTAGTAACAATCAGTAAGTCACATTTCTTTTGGGGTATTGTGCATTCGTAAATTGCTTCAGGCACAACAGTTGCTTTTTTTTTTGCATTTTTTTAATGTAAATTTGATGCAACCAGTACTAAAATTATTTTTCTTCAATTTATTTCGCGTTTATTTAAAAACCCAACAAAAACGAATGACGACAAAATAGGCATTAAATATAGCTGGCTATCATCTTAACATTAGACTAAATAATTAATTGCTGCACTCAAACCTTCGCATGCGCATCATTTGTTCAATGCGTGCGCACCGTACGCCCCTCCCACTTTCTACTTCGTCTCTTTGCACGTATGTAAAACACGATTTGACAATAAATAGATTTCAATAAAATTTTATATGTACCCTACTTTAATGGAAATTATTAAACTTTAAATTCTACTTTAAACAATATTAAACACAACATAATTACGGACCCTGTATTGAAATAAACATTTTAGTTAATATAGATATAAATAATTAATAATATTAGTTTCTTAGAAAAGGCCCATTATTGAAATTACTTACGTTATGATACTAGCGATAAGTAAGTACTTTCATCAAACATTTTCTCATGATTAACTTTTAATACAAGTTGTGAATTTAATACATTTTATATACTCCTTAATAGTTATTCATTCTTGTTTGAGAGGTGAATTTAAGATGTTCAACATATCTATC